>CAUYLG010053924.1:0-30550 GCA_963573385.1 Cacajao melanocephalus | reverse complement strand
CTGTGAGTCTAATGGGCTTCCCTCTGTGGGCAACCTGACCCTTCTCTCTGGCTTCCCTTAGCATTTTTTCCCTCATTTCAACCCTGGTGAATCTGATGATTATGTGCTTTAGGGTTGCTCTTTTTGAGGAATATCTTTGTGGTGTTCTCTGTGTTTCCTGGACTTGAATATTGGCCTGCCTTGCTAGGTTGGGAAAGTTCTCCTGAATAATATCCTGAACAGTGTTTTCCAGCTTGGATTCATTCTCTCCATCACATTCAGGTACACCTATCAAACGTAGATTAGGTCTTTTCACATAATCCCATATTTCTTGGAGGCTTTGTTCATTTCTTTTCCTCTTTTTTCTCTAATCTTGCGTTCTCGGTTTACTTCATTGAGTTGATCTTCAATGTCTGATATTCTTTCTTCTGCTTGGTCAATTCAGCTACTGAAACTTGTGTATGCTTCGTGAAGTTCTCGTGTTGTGTTTTCAGCTCCATCAATTCATTTATATTCCTCTCTAAGCTGTTTATTCTCGTTAGCATTTCATCAAACCGTTTTTCAAGGTTCTTAGTTTCTTTGCATTGTGTTAGAACATGTTCTTTTAGCTCAGAGAAGTTTCTTATTACCCACCTTCTGAAGCCTGTTTCTGGCAATTCATCAGACTCATTCTCCATCCAGCCTTATTGCCTTGCTGGTGAGGAGTTGTGATCCCTTGGAGGAGGAGAGGCATTCTGGTTTTGGCTTTTTCATCCTTTTTGTGCTTTTTTCCTCCCATCTTTGTGGATTTATCTACCTGTGGTCTTTGTACTTGGTGGCTTTCAGATAATGTCTCTGGACGTCCTTTTTGTTGATGATGAAGTTATTTCTTTCTGTTTCTTGGTTTTCCTTCTAACAGTCAGGCCCCTCTGCTGTAGGACTGCTGTAGGTCCACTCCAGGCCCTGCTTGCCTGGGGATCACCTGCAGCAGCTGCAGAACAGTAAGGGTTGCTGCCAGTTTCTTCTTCTGTTATCTCTGTCCCAGAAGGATACCTACCAGAAGTCAGCCTGAGCTGTCCTTTATGAAGTGTCTCTGGATATACAGGGGTCTGGGAGCTGCTTGAGGAGACAGTCTGTCCCTTACAGGAGCTCAAGTGCTGAGCTGTGAGCTCCGTTGTTCCGTTCAGAGCTGCTGGGCAGATACGTTTAAGTCTGCTACAACGGAACTCATAACCACCTTTTTTTCCCAGGTGCTCTGTCCTGGGAAGGTGGGGCTTTATTTACAAGTTCCTTTTGTGCTTCTGCCTTTTTTCAGAGATGCCCTGCCCAGCAAGGAGGTAGCCTAGTCACAGTCTTCCAGCAGAGGTGTTGCTGAGCTGCTGTGGGCTCTGCCCAGCTGCTGTGTGAACTTCCTTGCAGTTTTCTTTACAGGGGTATAGTTAGAACTGCCTCGGTAATGGCGGTCTGCCTCAGTAATGGCGAACTGTCTCTGTACTGGCGGACTGCCTTGGTAGTGGTGGAGTGTCTCAGGAGTGGTGTACTGCCTCGGTAGTGGCGGATGCCCTTCCCCCTCCACAGAGCTGGACTGTCCCCGGTCCAGCTGTGCTTGCTTTGAAACTCTCAATCCAGAGCATTTCAGATTGATGGTCTTTGTGGGGGTGGGGCCGGCTGAGCCAGATCACCTGGCTCCGTTTCTACTCCTTTTTTTCCAGTTGAACGGGCGACTCTGTCTCCCAGGCATTCCAGTCACTAGTTGAACCAGCACCTGGATTTGTGTGAGTTTTTGTGTGGAGACCTGCTGCACTGGCTGAAACAGCTGTGGCAGCTCAAACAGCTGTGCCGGAGACTCATGGTGCTTTTTCGTCTGGGAGTCTCCTGGTCTTTGGGCAGTAAAAATTCGTTTGGAAATGCAGTGATCACTCAGCCTCTGCGTTTTCGCTGCAAACTGCAATCCAGAGCTGTTCCTATTTGGCCATCTTGGATCATCCTCTCAACCCTTTGAGTTTTTATTTGCTTGTTGTTTCTGACCTCTGGCAATTCCCCTTATACTCTTTAAAGCTTGGCCTTTAAATGGGTATTTTTTATATTTTATCTAGAAACACATTCTACCTATGTATTTATTGTGGGAGTTTTCAGTTCATCGAAAACAACAT
Source organism: Cacajao melanocephalus (assembly GCA_963573385.1). Classification (NCBI taxonomy): domain Eukaryota; kingdom Metazoa; phylum Chordata; class Mammalia; order Primates; family Pitheciidae; genus Cacajao; species Cacajao melanocephalus. Next base: position 28,439 of record CAUYLG010053924.1, on the reverse strand, counting down.
ATTGCCAAAACTCAAAGTTCAGACTGGGGATTTTTTAGTCATTTCTTTAAATCCAACTTTCACATAGTAATATCTTTTCATTAATTAAAACAAAAGAACTGCACAGAAAATTATCAAAGAAAAGTTTATAGTCAGATTTCCAAGTATTATAGGTTCTCTCAAAACAGAAACATTATACGTTTTAGAAATCCAGAGTTGGAAGTCTCACTCCTTACTGGAGCAAAGCACCAATAAAAACAGAGGGGCCTCACAATTATGCTGGTTTTACCATTAAATATATGACATTAAACGACTGATTTCATTACTTTTTATCTAAATTTCTCCAACTGTAAAACAGATAAATTTTATATGGTTCTTGTGTAAATCTGTGTAATACGTGTAATATTCTATCATTTTTAATTGTTTAATACCATTTTGAACTTTTCAAATAAAAAACTCTATAATTGATGCACTAGGTGAGAATTGAAATAAATCACTCCTAAGTACCCTTCCAGGTCTGAGATTCTAGAGCTGCAAAAGAAAATGATACAAATGAAGAGAAATATAATTAGTGTAAAGGTATGTATGAAGGCTACTTTCAGCATAGTCTCTGGGGTGGCCCTGCTCTACAGGAGAAGTCACAGAGCTGTAACACTGTGACATCAAGAAAGCTACTTTAATATTTAAAAAAAAAAAAGATATGTAAGGAAAATCAGAAAATCATTCAGTTATCAACCCTCATATTTTTAGCTGGCATCAATTTTGGGTGTTCCCATGGTTAAGTATAAATATCATACTTTCAATTTTGGGTAAGGCATGGTGGCTCACACCTATAACCCCAGCACTTTGGGAAGCCAAGGTGAGTGGATCACCTGAAGTCAGGCGTTCAAGACCAGCCTGGCCAACATGGTGGAAACCCGTCTCTACTAAAAATACAAAAATTAGCCAGCTATAGTGGCCCACGCCTGTAATCTCAGCTACTCGGGAGGGTGAGGCAGGAGAATTGCTTGAACCTGAAAGGCAGAGGTTACAGTGAGCCAGGACCACACCACTGTACTCCAGCCTCAGTGGCAGAGTGAGACTCCATCTAAAAAAATAATAATAATAAAATAAAATAAAAATAAATATCACACTTTCATTCTCGATAAGCTTATTTCAAAGTGTTAATACATCTGTAGACATTTATAAGCTTTTTAAGGTATCATAAGGTTTATATTAATCTGACATGAGTCAGACCACACATACGTAACATACCTGTAAACTGTTTATATTTTGAGCCCATTTCATTTTTTGTTTCTAAAAAGGCTGGTTGACCTAAAAAACACTGCAGCTTTTCCTGAAAAATCTGTGCTGGAGTCATATTTAGTGGTAGAATCCGACTCTTTTTCTTGGACCTGAAATGACATCACATTAAGGGAAATGAATACAAATTTTGGAAAAAAAAAAGATTTCACACATCAAGGACTAAACGTGAATGTTTAAGAAACAATGGAGTTTACTTTATCTATCGTACATGTAAAAAAGAAACATTCAAGGAAATATTATAAGACCCTCCACGATTATGATCCTAAGACACTCCCCCATTCTTATTTCTAATTGCTACCCTAAATATGGGCTTTACTAACACATACGTGTGCTCAATAAATGGTTTTTGTTTGTTTTGAGACAGGGTCTCACTCTGTTGCCAAGGCTGAAGTGTAATGACATCATCATGGCTCAATGCAGCCTTGACCTCCCGAGCTCAAGTGATCTTCCCACCTGAGCCTCCCAAGTAGTTGGGACCTCAGGCACGAGTCATCACACCTGAGTATTAATACATGTTTTAACACAAATAAGTAAGCCACTGAGCAGTTCAATACAGTAACCACCAACTATATGTGGCTATTTAAATTTAAATTAACTAAAATTAAATTGAAAATTTAATTCTTTGGTCTCACTAGCTACATTTCAATAGTTACTTGTGGTTAGTGGCTACCATACTGGACAACACATTTCTATTACTGAAGAAAGTTTCCATTGGACAATGCTGAAATAAGGATTCCACATAATATGTAAATACCAGCAATAAGAGAAATAAAAATATTTTACGTAGTTCAATTATACTATATCTTAAAATTGCCTAAAAATCCATACCTCATAAAATTGCTATCATGTTTACAGAACAGCTGGAAAGCCACACCAATTGAAACAGAAGTCTTCCAGTCTCCAAGTTTATGTGCCAACCACACAGCCTCCGGAACCAGGCCACCAATAAATAGTAATTCAAGTGCATATTCAACTGTCCACACATTAGAGAGCTTCTGATCTCTAACAACACTGGCCACCTTAGAGTGTTGCAGAGGAATAAGTCGAAAGGACTGCTCTGTGAGTAAATTTTTAAAAATGGATTATTACAATCACATCCAAACTCACGCTTCCTTACATGGGTATATTTATCTCTTCAATCAGTATTATCTACTAAACTCTACCAGGAAGATAAGCGTAAAATGGGTTAAAGTAATACTCAATATGCCCTAGAACACTTTTAACACTGAAGAGTATGCCTCATTCGTGGGTCATGAAACAAATACCAGCATTATTTTAAAAAAGAAAGAAAAAACAGAGAACGGAATAGAAAGTATTAGACACAAATAAAGTTAAATATTGTTTAATGAAACTTTTGTGTCAGGTAATATGTAAATACATACAAAAAACATTTATACCTACTAGACTATTCATTCACAATGTACAATTTATTACCACAACATGGGTCACAACGTGGAATTTATTACTGTGGGATGCTCAGAAATACATGTTTATTTCTCATACTAGATTATGAAATGTAGAAGACAGAAACTACATTTTATCTGATTTTGTGTTACCCACAGTGTTATGCAATAAAAGACTAATTTGAGGTAACAAGCATATTAAGTGTTCAATATTAGTGTCAATTAGAAAGTAGAAAAGTGTGATTTTCAAATAAGATTACCATCTGGTAACTTGACAAATAAGATTGCCATCTGGCCTGGGATTTAATACAAAAGGGTAATATCATTCCCTCTGGCCTTCTGTCCCTTTCCCTAATTGAGGTAACTTGATAAAGCAACTTGAAAATAGAATAAAAGAAATGTTACTAAAAAACATATTTTGATAGGATTTTTACTCATTCTCTCAAAATTTTTACTCATTCTCTCAAAAAGTGGTAAATAGCAATCATGAGCTTCTCTGTTCCTTGAAATGGTTAGTTTCTTACATGACTTACACAGGCTATGCCTACAGCAAGAACTAACATTTTAGATCTCTGACAAACACATCTGGAAAACAAAAAAGTTTTCAACCACTTGGATGTGCGATTCTGCATAAGCAAAGGAGCCAGGAGACTGGCTATATTATTCTTATTTTTATTCACTATGAGCAAGGTACTATACAATTAAAATAACTTGAATAATTTAATTTTCTGAAAATTTTACTACTTTCAAACAGTAAAAAAGTCTACCACTTTTTAAAATATCACATCAAATAAGCAACTCAAATCCCTAATACTGATTTCTGCTTAAAAAAATTCTGATTAGAATAATAAACATGAAATGTATATGTATCCTGAGACATTCACAGAACATAAGAGTTTGAACACATAATTCAAAATCCATGGTTCTATGACTGATTATATTTGCTGACCACTTGTTGCCATATTTTTTAAGCTTCTAATTATATTTTAACTTGTACTACTCTAACCTAGGTGTGCCTTGTACATACATATCAGTTCATGTCTACTCTTGCTTAAAGTCCTCCAACAGCTTCCCATAATACTTAAAAATCAGATTTCTTAACATGGCTTACATCATCTGGCCTATTTACTGAATGCAACTCATATCACTCTCCCCTTCTCCCTCTAGTTTTCTTTGTTTTTTGTTTGTTTCTTTGTTTTTTTGATACAAGACTCTTGCTCTGTCACCCAAGCTGGAGTGCAATGGCATGATCTCACTGCAATCTCTGCCACCTGGGCTCAAGCAATCCTCCTGCCTCAGCCTTCCAACTAACTGAGAATCTCAGGTACATGTCACCATGCCGGGCTAATTTTTGTATTTTTTGTAGAGACAAAGTTTCACAATGTTGCCCAGGCTGGTCTCAAACTCCTGGACTCAAGCGATCCACCTGGCCTCCCAAAGTGCTGGGATTACAGGCATGAGCCACCATGTCCTCTAGTCCTCCTCCTTTAGCATACAGCCACACAGATCTTTCAGTTTCTCAAACACATCAAGCTTGTTCTTGCCCTGGGGCTTTTACACAAACTCAGGTTAGAATGCTCTGTGCCTTGATATATCTAACTCTTCCCTGTTATTAAGAGTTCAGCTTAACTTTCACCTCCTCAGAGAGCTCCTTCTGAAAATTCCCAGTCTAAAATGGCATTGCTCTATTTTAATTCTCTCCGTAACAATTATCACCATTTGATATATCTCGTTTATATATTTAATTTTCTGTTTCAACATATTAGACGTAAACTCCATAAAAGTACTTTATCATTTTGTTCATGGCAATTAGGATATATCTGTTTCACATCTTAAAAAGAAGAAACTACAAATGTTTTTGTATTATCAGTTTCATGTGGCGCAAGCTAATATATTTGCGGCACCAAGAATACTGCGTAGCACATAGCAGGCACTTAATAAAAATTAGAATAAACGAATGTCATAGAAATTTGTGTACATGTTTATATCCACGAGAGCAGGGCAGTTATCTAGCACAGGATTAGATGCATTTTGACCATACTAATGAAATTATTAAATTTAAAAAGTAAATGGTCCAAATAAAATCATAAATCGTCCAAATAAAATTAAATACTAAATTAGCAAGCTTAATATTTGTTAAATTTCTACATTTTGACATAAATGAAGGTGGCAGCTCTTTCACTTTAAAAATTGAAACTGTAGCTGGGCATAGGGGTGTACACCTATATTCCCTGCAACTTGGGAGGCTGAGGCAGTTAAGATCATTTGGCCAGACGCAGTGGTGCCCACCTGTAATCCCAGGAGGAAGGCCAAGACAGGTGGATCACCTGAGGTCAGGAGTTCGAGACCAGCCTAACATGGTGAAACTCTATCTCTACTAAATACAAAAAATTAGCCAAGCATGGTGGCACATGCCTATAATCCCAGCTACTTGGGCAGTTGAGGCAAGAGAATCACTGGAACCCAGGAAGTGGAGGTTCTAGTGAGCCAAGATCACGCCGTTGCACTCCGGCCTGGGCAACAAAAGCGAAACTCTGTCTCAGAAAAAAAAAAAAGATCATTTGAGGCAAGGAGTTCAAAACCAGCTTGAGTAACATAGCAAGATCCCATCTTTAGAAAATTAAAATTTAAAAATGCAAACTTTATAAAGATCAACTTGTCCCAGTTTTGTGATTTTAAAAAATCCATATTCAATAAAAATAAATCTAAGCCATTATTTTTCTCAGATTCTATTCATTCACAAATAGCTCCTATGTTTCAGGTACTATACCAGAACAGAATCATTTCCTAATGGCCTCCGTGTAATATGATTTTAAATATTATATTATGTGCAATGCAAAAAAAGTTTAGAAAGGATTTGTTTACTATATTACCTGTTTTAATATGAAGTGGAGGAAGAACATTCACATGGTGAGGTGGCAAAATGCAAAGCTGCTGATTGGTGAAATAAGCAGCCATGAAACGAGCCATGGACTGGACAACTCTCACTGCTGCCTCAGGATGAACACCGTCCGTCATTCCACACTCAAAATGAGACTTCATAGCACCTAAGGAATACAGCAATAACCTAAGAAGATTGTGATCAACTACCAAAAGTATTAATATTTAAGTTCCCAACATTATACAAAAAGAAAATTGTAATTCATTTTTTTCTGAGATGAGCACCTATGGCCTATACAAACTGAGTTATAATAGGTACCATACTTCTTGAAGACAACAAAAAGAAAAACAATTACAGTTGACCCTTCACAGGATGAACTTCACAGGTTTGAACTTCACAAATCCACTTATACGTAGATTTTTTTCATAAGTATACTAGAAAATGTTTTGGAGATTTGTGACAATTTGAAAAAACTTGTAGGCATACCACATAACCTAGAAATATATTTTTAAAAAAAGGAAAAAGGTATGTCATGAATATAAAAAATATATGTAGATAATTATTTTATCATTTAGTACCATAAAATATATATAAATTATAAAAAGTTAAAATTTATCAAAATCGGCTGGGTACAGTAGCTCACACCTATAATTCCAGAACTTTGGGAGGCTAAGGTGGGTAGATCTCTAGAGCTCAGGAGTTCGAGACCAGCCTGGGCAACATGGTGAAATCCCATCTCTACAAAAAAATACAATAAAAAAAAAAAATTAACTGGGCATGGTGGTGTGCACTGACAGTCCCAGCCACTTGGGGAGCTGAGGTAGGAGGATCGCTTGAGCCTGGGAAGTAAAGACAGTGAACTGAGATCGTTCCAGTACACTCCAGCCTAAGCGACAGAGCCAGATAGACCTTGACTCAAATAAAAAATTATCAACATTTACACAAACACTTATAGGCCATATACAGTACTGTTCACAGTCAAGAGAAATGTAAACACACACAAAGTATTAAATAACTGCATAAAATTCATTGTAGTTCCTACTGTACCACTATATTAATTTTGTAGTTACTTCCTGTTGCTATTTTGAGGAGCTAAAGTGTTGCAAGTATTTGCTTAAAATGCCGTGTGATGATATTCACCTCTGCATGAGCAGTTCATCTCTCCAGTAAAGTGCATAGGGCAGTAAAAAGCAATCTCACAATTCTTGGGTAGTTCTCATCACATTTAGTTCAATACCACAAACCTTGAATACCACCACAGGATCTACAGGAAGTACCACTAGAGATCCTGGAAATGTTCTAAATAAGCAGAAAAAATTCATGACATTACAAGTAAAAGTTGAATTGCTTGAGACATACCATGGATTGAGGTCTGCAGCTACGGTTGTCCACCATTTCAGATAAGTCATCTTGGAAACACACAATGTAAACTTGTGAACTTGTAATATCAATAAATATACTACAATACTGGAAATGTATTTTACCTTACAATTTTTTCTTTTTTTTTTTTTTGAGATGGAGTTTCACTCTTGTTGCCCAGGCTGGAGAGTGCAACGGCTCAATCTCAGCTCACCACAACCTCCGCCTCTTGGGTTCAAGCAATTCTCCTGCCTCAGCCTCCCGAGTAGCTGGGATTACAGGCATGTACCACCACACCTGGCTAATTTTGTATTTTTAGTAGAGACAGGGTTTCTCCATGTTGGTCAGGCTGGTCTCAAACTCCCGACCTCAGGTAATCTGCCCACCTTGGCCTCCCAAAGTGCTGGGGTTACAGGCATGAGCTACTGTGCCGGGCCTCTTATGATTTTCCACGTGTGTGTGTGTGTGTGTGTGTGTGTGTGTGTGTGTGTGTGTTCCTATAATACAATACCTGAGAACAATTTCTTAATACAACTTTCCTTTCTCTAGCTTACTTTATTCTAAGAATACAGTATATAATATATACAATATACAAAATACGTGTTAATCAACTGTTTATGTTACCACTAAGGCTTCCAGTAAACAGCAGGCTATTCATGGTTAAGTTTTTAGGGAGTCAAGTTATACACAAAATTTTGACAGCATGGGGGTGTCAGTGCTCCTAACCCGTGATGTTCAATGGTCAACTGTAGTTAATAATTATGTGCACATACACCAAGAACTATTTACAAGTTTTTTTTGTTGTTTTTGTTTCTTTTTTTTTTTTTGAGACAGTCTCGGTCTGTAGTCCAGGCTGGAATGCAGTGGTACAATCTCAGCTTACTGCAACCTCCGCCTCCCGGTTCCCAGTTCAAGCAATTCTCCTGTCTCGGCCTCCTGAGTAGCTGGGATTACAGGCACGCACCACCATGTCCAGCTAATTTTTGTATTTTTAGTAGAGACGGGGTTTCACCATGTTGGTCAAACTGGTCTTGAACTCCTGACCTGTGATCCGCACACCTCGGCCTCCCAAATTGCTGGGATTACAGGCATGAGCCACCATACCTGGCCTTTAAATTTTATTTTTTAAATGGAAATACCTACCCAAAACGACCCAGCCATGACGGCCTTGCAAGCTTAGAATTTCATTATTTATTTTGTTTTTGTTTTTCTTTCCCTTTCCCTTTTTTTTTTTTTCCTTTTAAGATAAAGGGAGCAGGGCTTACTACAAAAATAATCTAAAAAGCACTGAAACAGGGATTTTTTTGTAGTTGTTTTTTTTTTCAATGTCACCAAGATATTTTTATTTCCTGAAAGTAAGAGAAATGTCATGGAAATGCATACATTTTCAAGATGGAACAGAAAGTAGTTTCCCACTAAATAAATTTAAAGGGAATAGAAGTTGAGAAAGAATTAGAGAAAGAAAGAGAAGTAAGGAACAGAGGGAGGGAGGGAGGGAGGGTAGGTATTTTCCGATTACATCCTTTGAATCAAGTTTTTCTAGTTTCCCTAAATATTTCACCAATATTTTGCATTATCTAATATTCTAAGTTTTATACCCATCAGATCAGAAAACCTTAGAATATCAGATAATGCTAAATATTGGTAAGCATGTAGGAAAATGGTACCCTCCATACTTTGCAGGGAGCGTCATCCAGCCACACTCTTAGAATAGCCTGAGAGTACTTAACTGGATATGTGTACTATATCCCCTACAACCAAACAACCCATATTGAGTACACTCAGAGGAACATGCACAGAGATTCCAAAGGAGATATGTACAAGGCTGTTCATTGCAGCATTGTTAGGGGTGACCAGCAATTCTTGGCAATGAATAAAAGAAAGCCTTGCTTCCAGCTTCTATATAGAAGGCACTTAGGGAGTAGAGTGATAGAGCTGTTGAATCAAGCAATCTATAGTATCCACTCAACACGTAAGTCCAGTTTAAACTGGAATGTTTAAGATCACACAGGAGTATCTAAAGAACCTTAGAGGATACCTAGAGTCCATGTCAGCTCTAACTGAACACCGACAAGGTCCCATATGTTTTCTCCAAACAGCAAACCCCTATACTATGACCTTTTAAAAATGCTAATACCAATAATGTAATCAATGACTTGGTTTACTTTCTGTATAAGTTCTGTATTCTTTGCTCATTTTTTTTTTTTTCGGAGATGGACTCTTGCTCTGCTGCCTAGGCTGGATTGCAGTGGTGCAATCACAGCTCACTGTAACCTCTGCCTCCCAGGTTCAAGTGATTCTCCTGCCTTGGCCTCCTGAGTAGCTGGGATTACAAGCGCCTGCCACCATGTCCAACTAATTTTAGTATTTTTAGTAGAGATGGGGTTTCTTCATGTTGGCCAAGTGATCTATCTGCCTGCCTTGGCCTCCCAGAGTGCTAAAATTATAGGCATGAGCCACCACGCCTGGCTTCTGCTCATTTTGAAGAGTTGTATTGTCTATATTTTCAGAGCACATTTCTACTATATATTACACAGTACACCATTTCCTTTATAAGCATCTTTTTTTTTTTTTTTTGAGACAGAGTCTCACTCTGTTGCCCAGGCTGGAGTGCAGTGGTGTGATCTCAGCTCACTGCAATCTCTACCTCTTGGGTTCAAGTGTTTCTCCTGCCTCAGCCTCCTGAGTAGCTGGGACTACAATGTACACCACCATGCCCGGCTAGATTTTTTTTTTTTTTTTTTTGAAACAGACTCTTGCTCTGTCATCCATGCCAGAGTGTAGTGGCACAATCTCAGCTCACTGCAACCTCTGCCTCTAGGGTTTAGGCCACCTTCCGGCCTCAGCCTCCTGAGTAACTGGGATTATAGGCACATGCCACCATGCCCAACTAATTTTTTTGCATTTTCTTGGTCGAGATGGGGTTTCACTATGTTGGCCAGGCTGGTCTTGACCTCCTGAGCTCAAGTAATCAGCCCACCTCAACCTCCCAAAGTGCTGGGATTACAGGTGTGAGCCACCATGTCCGACCCAAGATTCTTTGTTGTTGTTTTTTTTTGAGACAGAGTTTTGCTCTGTCACCCAGGTTGGAGTGCAGTGGCACAATCTCGGCTCACTGCAACCTCCACCTCCCGGTTCAAGTGATTCTTCTGCCTCAGCCTCCCGAGTAGTTGGGACTACAAGTGCGCACCACCACGCCCAACTAATTTTTGTATTTTTAGTAGAAACAGGGTTTCACCATGTTGGTCAGGATGGTCTCGATCTCTTGACCTTGTGATCTGCCCGCCTCGGCCTCCCAAAGTACTGGGATTACAGGGGTGAGCCATTACGCCCAGCCCCGACCCAAGATTCTTAATGCTTTTGTCTGTACCATTAGATACTCCTATTAGTAATAATAGCTCACTAGTATAAGATTTTTGGGGGAGGTAGCAGCAAAAACAAAGTTTGGGGTGGGCTGGGCACAGTGGCTCATGCCTGTAATCCCAGCACTGTGGGAGGTCAAGGTAGGAGGATCACTTGAGTCAGTCTAGGAGTTTGATACCAGCCTGGGTAACATGGAGAAATCCCATCTCTACAAAAAATACAAAAATTAGCCGAATGTGGTAGCATGTGCCTATAGTCCCAGCTTCTCAGTAGGCTGAGGCAGGAGGATCACTTGAGCCTGGGGGGTTGAAGCTGCTTGTGAGCTGTGATCATGCCACTGCACTCCAGCCTAGGTGACGGAGTGAGGTCCTCACACACACACACACACACACACACACACACACATGTATGGGGTGAAGGGATATGGCTAGAGAACAGGTGGGCAGAAGAGACACATCAAAATTTCTGGCATAACTCTGATATGCACTAGCAGGAGCAAAGGACATGCATCATTTCTACTTGAGAATCAAAACTCAGTACTAATATAACCTGGCATTCACAAATTTGAAAATAAGTTAATTCAAAATTACTAAATACTGTATAGACAAATACGAGGATCACATTAGTTGTTATGAAGCATATGGCCCCAACAACAGAAAGGTAACTTTCTTTTCCAGAAGTGAACTGGCATATATTCATGAGAAATTAAGTTTTATATGTGTATGGATATCTGTCTTGTTCATTTTATGTCCCAGCACCTAGGACTTCTCCTCTCATGGGTAGTAGGCACTCAAAGGAATACTGCTAATAAATATTGTTAATTAATGTTAGCTGGTTTCTTTTTTAAATAAAAGGAATTGAGAAAATTTTGTTAGCCTTCAAGCAGTAGTCTTCATTTGGTCACTGTAATATTTGGAAAAAAAAATACTATTTCTTCACATTCAAGTTAAAGATACATGGGTAAGAATTTTTTTCTCCTGGGTAAAACTTACTGTAGGAATTATACAAAGGTAAGAGTTTTCAGTAATCTTAATCATGCAAAACTCAGGAATCAGCCTCTTAAATATGGAGTGACCTGATGATAAAAGTTAGTCACAGAATAAAGCTGTACCAATTCAAAAGTTAAAAAAAAAATTGAAAGTTCAATAATTCTTGACCGGGTGTAGTGGCGCACTCCTGTAATCCCAGCCCTTTGGGAGGCCAAGGCAGGTGGATCACCTGAGGTCAGGAGTTCGAGACCAGCCTGGCCAATATGGTGAAACTCTGTCTCTACTAAAAACACAAAAAATTAGCTGGGCATGGTGGTGCACACTTGTAATCCCAGCTACTAGTGAGGCTGAGGCAGGAGAATCACTTGAGCCCAAGAGGTGGAGGTTGATTGCACCATTGCACCCAGCCTGGGTGACAAAGCGAGATTCCATTTGAAAAAAAAAAATTAAAAGAAAAAGAACACAATTCTGTATAGGGTGCAGTGGTAATGTTAATTACAGAAACCCAGCCGGGCATGGTGGCTCATGCCTATAATCCCAGCACTTTGGGAGGCCAAGGCGGGCAGATCACCTGAGGTCAGGCATTTGATACCAGCCCAGCCTGACCAACAAGGTGAAACCCTGTCTCTACTAAAAATACAAAAAAATTAGGCGGGCATGGTGGCAGGAGCCTGTAATCCCAGCTACTCAAGAGACTGAGGCAGGAGAATCGCTTGAACCTAGGAGGCAGAGGTGGCAACCAGCCAAGATCATACCACTGCACTCCAGCCTGGGTGGCAAGAGTAAGACTTCATCTAAAAAAAAATAAAAATAAAAAAATAATAGAAACTCTAATAAAAATTAAATTATAACCATAGACAATTACTTGATAAGGTAAGTGTGCAGAAAAGAACTACCATAGCATGCATGACTGCTTGAAATACTTGCTTGTAAGGTTGGTCCTTGACTGGCATCTGGGACTTGGATTTTGGAAGGATTTCCACCATCCTAACTGATAAGAGGAGCTCACTGAACCTAAACTGTTTGTATAAACAATGTAGTTTATGCTGAACATCTGTTTTCCCTCTGAGTGTAGAATTTTGGTTTGTACTAAGGCAGAAGGGGTCTATGTGACCAGCCCTCAATCAAAAACCCCAAGCACTGAGGTTCTAATGAGCTTCCCTGGTAAACTATATCTTAGATGTGTTGTCACATCTTGTCACTGAGGGAATTAGGGACATCCTGTGTGACTCTACTGGGAGAGGATTCATAGAAGCTTATTCCTGGTTTTCTTCAGACTTCATCCTATGCACTTTAGGATTTTCCCTTTGCTGATTTTGCTCTGTTTCCTTTCGCCATAATAAGTCATAGCTATGAGTACAACTATATGCTAAGTCTTGGGAGTTCTCTTAGTGAGCCATCAAATCTGGGGGACAGTTAAGGGATCCACAACCCAGTAAGTATATGCTTAATATATTTTAAGCAATTATCATTAAAAATTAAAACAAGGCTGGGTACAGTGGCTCACACCTGTAATCCCAGCACTTTGGGAGGCTGAGGCAGGCAGATCATGAAGTCAGGAATTCGAGACCAGCCTGAGCCAACACAGCGAAACCCCATCTCTGCTAAAAACACAAAAATCAGCCAGGCTTGGTGGCGCACACCTGTAATCCCAGCTACTCAGGAGGCTGAGGCAGGAGAATTGCTTGAACCAGGAGGTGGAGGTTGCAGTAAGTCAAGATCGCCCCACTGCACTCCAGCCTGGGCAACAAGAGTGAAACTCCGACTCAAAAAATAATAATAATAATTAAAATAAATGAATTACTACAGGTTCAACTTACCATGAAAATTAAATCATGTAAGAATAACATTGTAAAAATAAACAAAGACTATCTAGTAATTTAAAAAGTCATATATAGAAGTCTTTTACCCTGGGTACAGTGGCTCACACACGTAACCACAGCATTTTGAGAGGCTGAGGTGTGAAGATTGCTTGAATCCAGGAGTTTGAGACCAGCCTGGGCAACATATCAAGACCCATGTTTATAAATAATGAAATAATTTTTAAAAATTAGCCAGGCATGGCTAGGCACAGTGGCTCACGCCTGTAATCCCAGCACTTTGGGAGGTCGAGGCGGGCAGATCACAAGGTTTCAAGACCAGCCTGACCAACAAGGTAAAACTCCTTCTCTACCAAAAATACAAAAATTAGCCAGGTGCAGTGGTGCGTACCTGTAATCCCAGCTACTCAGGAGGCTCAGACAGGAGAATCACTTGAACCCGGGAGGTAGAGGTCGTAGTGAGCCAAGATCGCACCACTGCACTCCAGCCTGAGCAACAGAGGGAAACTCCGTCTCAAAAAAAAAATATTAGCCAGGTGTGAAGCACATGCCTGTGGTCCTAGCTACCTCATTTCCCAACAGCTTCATTTCTTGAATGTATCTTAAAGAAATTATTGGTGGCTGGGCACAGTGGCTCATGCCTGTAATCCCAGCACTTTAGGAGGCCGAGGCAGGTGGATCACAAGGTCAGGAGATCAAGACCATCCTGGCTAACATGATGAAACCTCATTTCTACTAAAAATACAAAAAAATTAGCCAGGCATGGTGGCAGGCACCTGTAGTCCCAGCTACTCGGGAGGCTGAGACAGAAGAATTGCTTGGACCCGGGAGGCGGAGGTTACAGCCAGCCAAGATCGCGCCATTGCACTCCAGCCTGGGCGACCGAGACTTCGTCTCAAAAAAAAAAATTATTAGTAATGCTCACAAATATTTAGGTACACTGCAGCATTATTTAAAATAGTAAATACATGGCAACAACCAAAATTTACAATAATGGGGAAAAGTCTCAATAGATTTTTTTTTAAAGTTTACTAGCACTGGAAAATATTCATCATAATATTAAATTTAAAGAGATTACCCAGCTGTGGTAATATACATATATACATGTGTCAAAAGGCCTTAGACAAAAAAAAAACAAAACTAAACTTATAAGTGATTTTGTTTCCTCTCTACTTTTCCATATTTTCTTTCTTTTTTTTTTTTTTGAGATGGAGTCCAGCCCACGATAGAGTGCAATGGCACAATCTCAGCTCACTGCAACCTCTGCCTCCCAGGTTCAAGCAATTCTCCTGCCTCAACCTCCCAAGTAGCTGGGATTACAGGCACCCACCATCACACCCGGCTAATTTTTTGTATTTTTAGTAGAGACCAGGTTTCACCATATTGGCCAGGCTGGTCTCAAACTCCTGACCTCGTGATCCGCCCACCTCGGCCTCCCAAAGTGCTGGGATTACAGCATGAACCATGGTCCATATTTTCAAAATTGCCTAAACTGAACATGTATTACGTCCTTAATGAACACAAAAATTTTAAAAGATAAAAATCACAAAGTAAACCAGGCGCAGTGGCTCACTCCTGTAATCCCAACACTTTGGGAAGACAAGGTGGGCAGATTGCTTGAGCCCAGGAGCTCAAGATCAGCCTGGGCAACATGGTAAGATCCCATATCCACAAAAATTATGAAAATTAGCCAGGCATGGTGGCACACACCTGTAGTCCCAGCTACTTGGGAGGCTGAGACAGCAGGATGGCTTGAGCCCAGGAGGCAGAGGTCAGGTGAGCCGACATCACTCAACGACACTCCAGCCTCGCCAACAGAATAAAACCGTATCTAAAAAAATAAAAAATAAAGACCAGGTGCGGTGGCTCATGCTTGTAATCCCAGCACTTTGGGAGGTCAAGGCAGGCAGATCACCTGAGGTCAGGAGTTCAAGACCAGGAGAATTGCTTGAACCTGGGAGGCAGAGGTTGCAGTGAGCTAAGATTGAGCCATTGCACTCCAGCCTGGGCAACAAGAGCAAAACTCCATCTCAAAAAAGAAAAAACCCTCAAGAATCAAATTGGTATCAACTCTACTTAGATATTCCAGATATACTGGGTCTTTCAGATACATTCATATATACAGTATACATCTAGCAGTCTACTACTCTATAAACATTATAAATATATTACATGTTCATTCATATATTTTTTCCCCTCTGGTTATTGCCTAATTTAAATGTACCTCTTTGAAAAAGTCAATCCAGATACTCTCCAATCTCTTAAATAGATTTTTTTAAAGACTCAAAATATCTCAGAAAAAGATTTTTATGATTTCACTAAACCACTGTAAGCAATAGTTAACATACTAAGGAAAAACACTTAGGTACCTAATATTATATCTAATAAATATGGTTCTAAGAAACCAATTATACTACCAGCTCAGCAGGCAATTACTATACTGCTAAATCCTGGGCATTCTAAGATTTAAAAACAAACAAAAAGCCCCAACATAGTTCCTGCTATTGGGAAGCTGAGAGTCCAAAATCCAACATAATTTAGTTAGTCGTCAGAGAGGTAAACAATCAGCTCTTATGTATAAGCAATTTCACATCTATAACCTATAAATACAAACAAACAAGTAAATATACTAAATTCTGTAGTCCTAGCTACTCAAGGAGGCTGAGGCGGAAGGATTACTTGAGCTCAGGGGTTTGAAGCCAGCCTGGCAACATACAGAGACCCTGCCTCTTTTTTAGAAGAAAATAAAAGCATACCTGAAAAATCTTTATTTTCTTTTACAGGTAGTTGGGACCATCTCAGGATTTCTCTTGCTAACTGATCACACAATCCTTGAGCATCATTTAAATTATAGCTATAGAGGTGGCAGTATAAGAGAGAAAGATAATAGCGTATCTGAAGAAAATACATCCTTCTTCCTCCTGAAACAAGAATTAAGCTTACCTTAAAAGTATGTAAGCAAGGGAATGCTCTTGGTGTAGTGCTCAATTGATAGGAGTGTATAGTTTGTGAAAATTCATCAAGTTGTACACTCATGATTTGTAAACTTTTCTATATCTGTTTCACACTTCAATATAATATTTTTTTAAACAGGTGAATCATACTTTGCTCTTTTTCATTTTAAATTCCAAACAATTTTATTTTCTTATATCAGGCCCTAGGATGACTTAGATTTTATCTAAAAAGAGCTATAAATTCTTATCATCTTAGCATTAAGGTCTACTAATAACTTCTATCTCAAGTATACACAGTATGAAACAGAAGGGAACATGCCACAAACACTCGCTCTTGTTGCCCGGGCTTGAGTGTGTATCAAAGAGATGGCCAAAAAGACTTCCTGAAAAAGAAATAGTTATCCAATAAGATAGGAGCACCTGACAACTGCCTTTACATATCGGAAGACTGAAACTGTTGGTTGCCTACCTCTTATCTATTCTTTCTGAGTAAAATAATACCAATTTTATTTAAGTTTATAATGCACCCAGATCACAATTTCTGACACATGTGGCCATGTAAAAATGTGACTATGTTCCGACTCAAGAGATAACATTGTATACAATTTCCAGAAAAGTTGCTTAAAGAAGGTAAATCAGAAAGCTTGGAAATGCAACCTTTCCAGCTCTTCCAACCTTTGTCCTATTAGCTGCTTAGAATATGGATGTGATAGCTGAAGGTCTAGGAACCATCTTAGCCTATGTAACGGCCTTAAGACTGGAAGCAATGCACTAAAGATGATGCAGTAGAAAAACCAAAGGAGCCTGAGGCCTTGGTGATACCGTTGAAACACCACATCAGCCCCAAACTGCAACTTCTGCCCTCCTTTCACAAAGGAAAACCACTCTTTCTCTGTTGAAGCCACAGCTACTTTCAGTCTCCACTAATAGAAGCCATTCCTAATAGATGTAATTGAACGAAATTAAACAAAATGTCCATAATGAAACTCATTATGAAAACTTTTCTTCATCCAGAACTTCACATCTCAGTGAATGCTGTTCTTCTTCATCCAGATGGACAATCCCCAAGTCAGAGAACTACACTAGCCTTCTTTCTCCAGATCTACTCAATCACAAGTAGACTAGTCAAGCCTATTACATAACTGTCAAATGTGACCTCTGTTCTCCACTACCCTTGACATTGCTTTGGTTTCAAGCCTCCTCGTCTGATTTTCTTGCTTCCAAGTAAAACCCACATCCCTACATAATAGTCCTGCAATTGACCCTTCTGCAACTATACCAAAGTGATCTTTCTAAACAGCCTAACCTTACTTCTATAAGTCCTCTTCCTATCTAAAGTGTCCTAACCGATCCCACTGTCTTCAAGATAAAATCTTAATTTCTTAGCACTCCATACAAGACCCTCCATCATCTGTTGTCCATCTACCTCTCGACTTAGCTCTTATCATCCTATCACCAATATCATATATAACACATATATCACATAACCTAGTCCTACTAAATTACTTCAAATTTACCAAATTGCCAGGCCCTTTTGGTTTTGGAATGCTATATCCTCTGTTAAACCATTCCCATGACTTTAATTGGCCAATCTCTACTCAATTTTAAATGTCAACTCCAAGAGGCCTTCCCCAGACTGATGCTTGCACTCCAGCCTGATTTTATTGAGGTGCTCTTCTGTGTTCCCTCAACATCTACCATAAAACATAATGAGAAAAGTGACTGTGGGCAACTGGAGGGTAAAGTTGTTTATTTCAGTTATCAATAGTGCCTAACAGAGTGCTGGGCATATAGCAGGCACTCAACAAATACTGGTTAAGTAGGTGAGTGAATGAAACATACAAAGCCACAGCAGTCAGAAAATAAATTTAATAATGGGCCAAATCTGACCGGGTAAGAGTTGCAGTCAAGGCTAGTTCCAGGGTCACCAGCTGAGAACCTCTGTCATCTCAGCTGTATCCTCAGTCCTATACCACAAAAGCTATAACTAGTTTCTAACATCCACATCCCTATATCCTTATCAAAAACTCCATGAAGCCCCTACTTAATGCAATGATATAGTTAACTGACATACGATTCTTAAAGTTATATTACTTAAAGGCAAAAAGCCCTTGCTCCATGTTACTGTAAATCTGTAAGAAGGTGGTAAAATATATGACCTACAGTTTCCCATTTAGATACTTGCAGTCTAAATAACAACAACAACAACAACAAAATCCACATTATTTTATATAGGATCTAAATCTCATTTTTCCCATCAACAATCAACCATAGGTTTTATCACAAATCAAAGAAAGGACAGAAGGAGACTTACCTATAGATCACTGAAAAGATTCTTAGTGTTACCAATTCCAAGGTTAAGAATAATTTTAGGTAAGTATTCATGAGTATCAAGTTGCCTACAACATGTATTCTATTTGGCATTAGGATATCATAAGCAATCTGGAATTTTGAATTATTTTTAAGGTCTACACCAAGCTAAAAGCTGTTCTGCTAATATCATGGTATATATATTTTTAACACTCTCCTACCTTTCTTTTGGATTTCTTGTAGAGCGTCTTTCCACAGCTGAACAGACTTTTCATATGATCCTAATAAGAAACACTCTTCCCCTACAAAATGTTTAACCAACAATTAGTCATAATTACATTACTTCATAAAAATTTACTTAGTTTTAAAATTCAGTTAATGGAACTCAGCCAGAAATTATTTTGAAAAACACATCATTACAACCAATTAGAAATTCAAAGTCTGGTTAACTATATCATTTATTCATAGAGCTAGAAAATGTTCATTAAGATACTGACCATCAATAGATTGAAGTTCTAAGGTTTGGTTCAAGTGATCTCCAGTAGTCTGTAGGTTAGCCTGCAAATGACATAACAGGGACTTGACAGTAGACGCTTCATGTGTCATCTTTTCAGTTAACTGACTATCACCTTCAGGAACTCTTCGATTTAATTGTGCTTGATACCACAAAGTTTTTTTGTACAATACTCTCCAGAGAACAATCAATCTGCACATAAAATCAGGTAATTATCAAAAGCAAATTTCAGGCTAATGATGAATTTAGCCTCCTTTCTAGCCTATTTTTTTTTTTGCCTGTATTATTCACCAACATAGTTACATACAAACTAATCAGATTTAAATATAGTGCAAAATCAAATGATCAAAAAATGTCTAATATAGATAAAATCTTCATAAATGTTTTAAGCACCTGCAATCTGTTTAAGATACAGGGTCTCGCTATGTTGCCCAGACTGATCTCAAACTCCTGGGCCCGAGCAATCACCCTACCCCAGCCTCCCGAGCAGGTGAGATTATAGGTATGTGCCACTGCACTCCAGCCTGGGAGACAGGGTCTTGCTCTGTCACCCAGACTGAATTGCAATGGCTCCATCACAGCTTACTGTAGCCTCAACCTCCTGGAATCAAGCAGTTCGCCCATCTCAGCCTCTCGGGCAACTGGGACCACAGGTACACCACACTGTTTTTGGTGTTTTTGTTTTTCAGACAGGGTCTCTTTCTGTCACCCAGGCTGGAGTGCAGTGGTGTGATATTTGCTCAAACTCTGTCTCCTGGGCTCAAGCAATCCTCTCACCTCAGCCTCCTGGGTAGCTGGGATTATAGGCACATGATAACAGGCCTGGCTAATTTTTTTAGCTGTGGAGTTTCATCATGTTGCCCAGGGTACTCCTGGGCTCAAGTGATCCACCTGCCTCAGCCTCCCAAAGTGCTGGATTACAGGCATGAGCGACTGTGCCCAGCCTAATTTTTTAAGTAATTTTTCAATAGTACTTAACTAAACCAAAATCTTTCAACATCATGGTTTTCCAAGACCAAGAAAATATATATTGTATAACATTTGGCATAAATCCTAAAATTTTTAATTGGCAAACTAAAATTGTATACATTTATCATGTAGGATATGATAAATATATTTAACACGATGTTTTGAAACATGTACTTAAATATTTTTTAAAATAACAAAATCTATAATGCTGCGTGCTAATAGAAAGTTTCTGGGGGTTGATAAACGTTCTGGAATTAGTGTTAATAGTTTCACAGCCTTATAAATACACTAACAAACACTAAATAGTATGTTTTAAAATGATGAATTTTACAATATGGGAACTGTAGCTCAAGTTTTAAAAAATTTTAAAAATCCATAATGTTAATGGTATCCCAATATTAAAGTAAGTGATTATACCTGTGTCCTGGCTGTTGCACAGGATTTACTACTTGAGGATGAATCTTGAAAAATGAGTTCCAAGACCAGTTTTCCTGAGAACCACTGTCTTGAAACATTTGAAAAATAGGTACCACCAATGAGTCTTGATCTGTTATTTTACTTCCATCAGCTGATGCTGAAATAACTTCAGGTTGAAGATTGTATACACCATTTAAATTGTCAGCTACCATTTTGAGTAAATAAAAACAGGCTGAAAGTTTCTCTGAGAATAACTGATCCTTTTGTTGCTGAGTCAGCAAAAGTTTTATAGTATTTGAGGTCAGTTTTATCAAATGCCCCACATCTTGTTTGTATCTTATATCCCAATAATGGATTGATAAACACTGATGGAAAAGCTGAAAGATACAAAGTATCCATGCATTATATCTTGAGTTTTTGTTTAAAAAAAGATCAAATTTGGGAAAAGGACATTTTATAAATTGAAGAATGTAAAAAAAATGAGTGATACAAACTACTATGTAATTTAACATTAAATTTTTTTCTGTCACAGGTTTTGAAATTCCTATAGTCCATGCTGCAAGTAGATTTTTCTGGATAGAATGCAGTTCTGTAATGGTTCTATCTGTCTCCTCACTATCATCCTTTACATGTATTGTATCAAACATAGATGCAAATTCCAATCTTCCTTCCTTGATACTACTACACAGCAGATCATCTCTTTTGTTCCAAAAAGGAAGTAAGTTGTCTGGAAAGTGTCTGTCTTCATCAGTTTCTTCTGCTTCAAAATCCTAAAACATGAGGGGAAAAAATGATACTTAATACCATTTAATATCTTATCAATAGAATCACTTTAGTGTTCTTAAATTTCTCTTCCCTTTTAACAAGAGAAAAAGAAAATATGTTTCTTGGAATAAAGTCATAATTGTTCAAAGTAAATAAAATACTACTACTAAGTACCTGAAAATCTGCTGTATTTTCATTTAAATTCATTGTTTCTTCTGCCTCCAAGAATTTGGGGACAGTGAAAGCAGCTGAACTTTCATTTCCTTGGTGTTTTAAAAGGCTAGATCTTAGGGAATTCAGTGATTGCAAGTTCAGTCCTTTGCCTTTTGGCTAAAGAAGAAAAGATGAAAAATTTCCAAGAGCAAAATGTTATCTGTAATTCTATTATAAGGAATTAAAAATTCTATGCATGACTGTATACAATTCAAGGACATTACTGTCAGTAAAGTTTTAAATTTGAAAAGAAAAAGGCAACTTTTCCTAATGATATAAAAAAGCACTATACCTTAGACAATATCACACTCTGATATATTTTCTCGAGCCTCTGGGCTGAATCAAGTAGAAGTGATCTCATGTGCACTGATGGAGACAGGTTATCAAGAAATCGAAGGGTTGTGACCATATATCCATCAGATATAACGAGGTAGGGTAACCGTGAGTGTGCTTTTATAGAAAATCTCTGTCTCATAGGGTCACTATCAGAAGCTGATGAATCTACAGAATTATTTGAATCTTGAAATGTAAACTGCTGTGGTCTAGTAAACAAACACCAAAATACAAGAATCAATAAGAGAGATCTAAAGAAAATAATGTTTTTCAAAAAAAAGAAAAAAGTTACAGAACAATGAAAAAACAAGCAGATGAAACACACAAAAATATTAAATATGTATGTATCTTTCAGGAAAAATAACACAGTGATTAAGATAAAATAATATACAGGCTCATACGTTTTAAAATTTTCCTAAATGGTAGCATTTGCTCTATTTTATTTTTACTCTATATACAACCTATTTCAGAAAATAATTAAGGCAGTTTATTTTTACTATTAAAGAGAATTAAATAGTTAACTTTCCTCTTACTATATATTTAAATATGCTTATACAAATACAATTATGAGCTATCAGTATACTTTTCATTAAAGAGGAGAAAAAAAACGTTGAGAAGATATGGAGAAAATGGTGGAGAGTAAAAATTTACCTGTTTAAATTTGATTTTCCCCTTAAACATAAATATTTATTGTTATTATGATGTACCTGATTCTTACTACTTAATAGCACTCCTTATTAAAGTTAGGTCGTTACAAATATAAAAGGAACAAACCATCAAAGTATAGTGTAATTTTTTTTCTGGTAAGGCAACTATTCAAATATAGACTTTTTATTAGTCAAATGACAACAACAGAAAATTGGTAATTACAAAGCATACACACCACAAACATCTGTAGAACCATTAAAAATGATGCCTAACATGGAAAGATGTAAAAGATATGCTGTTAAAGCAAAAATGAAAAATAGTAAACAAGATATATCACATAATTTATCTAGTTTTTAAAAAAGAAACTAATATTGCTATTATTGTTATGTGAATATTTTTAAAATTTGGGGGATAACATACTAAAATGTTAATAATTGTTATCTCTGAAGTATAAGATTATAAGTATTTAACTTTCTACATCATTTAGTTTTGTAACATTTGATTGAGTTTTAAAATAAATAATGAATACTATATTTTCATAATCAGAAAAAAGGCAATCAGTTTTGAAAGACCCCAAATATTAATTTTAAAGAAGAATATGAGAAAATTCTAGTCAATTATGAATTAGACCATAACAAGGAAAAATACTTTCACTGCAGGAAGTGACACATTTTTTCATTAGCATTACCTATTGCTAAAAATTAAGTATCTTTTTTTGCTAAATATAATCAAGGAAACACCCTACCTCAGTTTCCTTTCTATAAAGCGAAAGGAATAGATTATTTTCAAAGGTCTTTTCCAATTTGTGTGTCTTGTAAATAGTTATCCATATGTGTCTAGCAACACATAATCAACATCAATAATAACAAATATTTACTGAGCACTAACTTTATGCCAGACTGTGCTGATTTATAATGATATATTATCTTACTTTATTCTCTCAACCCTAAGACACAATTATTGTCACCCTCATTTTATAGTAAAAGAAACTGAGGCTTAAATAATAATCCTTCTACGGGACTGGAGATCAAAAGGAATTTTTAAAAATAAAAAAATTGGCCAGGCACAGTGGCTCATACCTGTAATTCAGCACTTTGGGAGGCCGAGGCAGGTGGATCACCTGAAGCCAGGAATTCAAGACCAGCCTGACCAACATGGTGAAACCCCGTCTCTACTAAAAATACAAAATTAGCCAGGCGTGGTGGTGCATGCCTGTAATCCCAGCTACTTGGGAGGCTGAGGCAGGAGAATCACTTGAACCCGGAGGTAGAGGTTGCAGTGAGATGAGATCGCACCACTGCACTCTAGCCTGGGCAACAAGAGAGAAACTTCACCTCAGAAAAATAAATAAATAAATAAATAAATAAGAATAAGAAAACTGGGGGAAAAAAAAAAACTAACCCAAAGTCATACAACTAACAAGTAAAAGAACCAGTATGTGACTCTTGATCTGACTCCAAAGCCAAATTGCTACTTCATCTCACAAGTAAAACTTATATGACACATGCTATGCACGTAGCAAAATATCACATATATGCCACAAATACGTAAAATATTATGTATCAATAAAAGATAAAAATAATTTTTAAAACAACAAAAATTAAAATACGGCTAAATCCTAGAGTTTTCTATCCATTTCTGATAACATTTTCCCTTTGGGAAAAAAATAGATAAATCCATTGATCAAGTTAATTTTGAGTTATTAATTTTCTAAGTGCTCTTCCTTTTTAACAATATCATACTTTTATTAACTTTTATATCAAATAAGATAATGTTTAGTGCTATTAAATATTTAAATAACTTATACTTACACAGTCACAATGTCAAATTTTCACCAGGATTAAGCCACAGAAAGAAATAGAAGAAAACTATAAATAAGAAACAGATATTGAGATGACAGACTCAAAGAAAGAGTAAGACAATTTGAAAGATGAAATTTTTTTTTAAATACACAGTAAACGTAATACGAAAGAGAACAAATTCTATGAACAAATGAACATAATTCAAATGTCTCACCTATATGTTATTAGTGGATGAAGAGGAATAAATTCTGCTGGCCCAAATTCCATAGAG
Organism: Cacajao melanocephalus; assembly: GCA_963573385.1. NCBI lineage: Eukaryota > Metazoa > Chordata > Mammalia > Primates > Pitheciidae > Cacajao > Cacajao melanocephalus. The sequence goes on along the minus strand of CAUYLG010053924.1, from coordinate 4,144 downwards.
CAACCAAATGTAATTAATGTTAGCAATTCACCTTGGCAGGTCAATAAAACCAGAGAGCCACGTTTTAACATACAAGCCAAAAAAAGACTATCATGCGTCCAGCTGATATCACCTACCCAGTAGGACCTATAATAAATAAGAGACAACATGTTTAAAAAGATACTTTACAATGTCTATGACCATTTAAAATGAGCTGTACCAAGCAGAGGTGTGACAGTTCAAAACATGAGGGCAAAAGAATGACTAGTAGTAGGCAATTGCCATACACATTTCAGGAATTTCACTTCTTAGAACAAAGGAGTTTGTTCATAAACATCTATTTTAACAATATGCAAATTAGAAATTCATAATTAAAAAATGAAAATATTCAGTCAGGCACAGTGGCTCAAGCCTATAATCCCAGCACTTTGAGAGGCCAAGGCAGACGGATCATCTGAGGTCAGGAGTTTAGGAGCCTGGCTAACATGGTGAAACCTCATCACTACAAAAACACAAAAATTAGCTGGGCATGGTGCCAGGTGCCTGTAATCCCAGCTACTGGGGAGTCTGAGGCAGGAGAATGGCTTGAATCAGGGAGGCAAAGGTTGCAGAGAGCCGAGATCCCACCTCTGCACTCCAGCCTGGGCCACAGAGCGAGACTCCGTCTCAATAATATCTCAAAAATACATATATATGAAAATATTCCTTAAAAACTGAGCTTTTTAGTCACTCACATATTAGAATGAATTTTAATCCTATTAGAGTCCACAACCAAGATCTACTGATAGATTTCAAGACCACATCTGTCCTCTCTGAAGGCTGTTAGAGTCCCTCTCAACGGGAGACTCCCTCTTCCTAAAGCTCTAATTGTTACTACTCCTTAACTACGTGGTGACTTTTTAAATTTTATTTTTATTTTTTAAAATTTTAGATTTTAATTCCTTTATTACCTTCTTTTCACAGGTATTGATATCTGGTGATATTAATGTTTAATAAGAACAAACAGTAAGGTCATCCTCAAAAAATGACAGACATTCTAAATCAAAGAGACCACTGAACTGAGACTAATACTTTCAAAGCATTATGAATAATATGAATTAGAAATTTATAAGGAGAAAGGAACTTGTGGAGAGTAAAAGAAAATAAAGAGGCAGGGCTAGATAAACCTGAAAACTCTGGAAACTAGCCTGGCCAAGATGGTAAAACCCCGTCTCCAATAAAAACACAGAAAAATTAGCCAGGCATGGTGGCGGGCACCTGTAATCCCAACTACTTGGGAAGCTGAGGCAAAGAATTGCTTGAACCCGGGAGGTGGAGGCTGCAGTGAGCCAAGATCACTCTACTGCACTCTAGCCTGGGCAACTCCATCTCAAAAAAAAAAAGAAAGAAAGAAAAGAAAAAGAAAAAAAGACTACACTCTCTCAGCCTGGTGCAGTGGCTGACTTCTGTAATCACAACATTTTGGGAGGCCGAGGTGGGAGGATTGCATAAGGCCAGGAGTTCAAGACCAGCCTGGGCAACATAGCAAGACCCTGGCTCTACAAAAAAAAAAAAAAAAAAAATAGTCAGGAGTGGTGGCGTACATCTGTTGTCCCAGCCAGGAGGTTGAGGCAGGCAGGGGGATTGCTTGAGCCTAGGAGTTTGAATGGGAGAAAATATTTGCAAATGACGCATCTGACAAAGAGCTAGTATCTAGAATCCACGAGGAACTAAGACAATTCAACAAGAAAAAAACAACCTCATTAAAAAAAACTGGGCAAAGAGGCTGGGCGCAGTGGCTAACGTTTATAATCCCAGCACTCTGGGAGGCCAAGGCAGGTGGATCACAAGGTCAGGAATTTGAGCCCAACCTGACCAACATGGTGAAACGCCATCTCTACTAAAAATTCAAAAAAAAAAAAAAAATAGCTGAGTGTGGTGGCGTGTGCCTGTAATCCCAGCTATTCAGGAAGCTGAGTCATGAGAATCGCTTGATCCAGGGAGGCAAAGGTTGCAGTGAGCTGAGATCGAGTCACTGCACTCCAGCCTGGGAACAGAGTGAGATTCCATCACAAAAAAAAAAAAAAAAAAAAAATCGAAAAAAACTGGTCAAAGGACATGAACAGACATTTCTCAAAAGACATACAAGCAGCCAATAAACATATGAAAAAATGCTCAACATCACTAATCATCACAGAAATGCAAATTAAAACAACAATGAGACAATATCTTATACCAGTCAGATGGCTATTACTAAAATGTCAAAAAACAACATGTTGGCAAGGATGCAGAGGAAAGGGAACATGGGAACATGTTTCTCATGAGAACATGAGAAAAGGGAACAAACATGATTGGTGGGAATGTAAATTAGTACAATCATTATGGAAAATGGTATCACAATTTCTCAAAGAACCAAAATAGGAACTAACATTCAATCCGGTAATCCCTCTACTGGACATATACCGAAAGGGAAAGAAATCATTATACCAAAGAGATACTTGCACTCTTATATTTATCACATCACTATTCACAATAGCAAAGATATGAAATCAACAGAACCATCATCAACAAAGGATTAGATAAAGAAAATGTGGTGTGTGTCCATCTATGTACCACGGAATGCCACTCTGCCATAAAACAAATGTAATCCCAGCACTTTGGGAGGCCAAGGCAAGCAGATCATGAGGTCCAAAGTGCTGGGATTTACAGGCGTGAGCCACCACGCCCAGCCTTTCTTTTCTTTTTTTTTTTTTTTTCTGAGACAGGGTCTTGCTCTGTTGCTCAGACTCAGACTGGAGTGCAGTGGTGAGATCATAGTTCACTGCAGCCTTCATCACCCAGGCTCAGGTGATACCCACCCTCTCAGCCTCCCAAGTAGCTGGGACTATGGGTGTGCATCACCATGCCTGGCTAATTTCTTTTCATTTTTTAGTAGAGACGAGGTCTCACTATGTTGCCCAGGCTGGTCTCAAACTCCTGAGCTCAACTGATCCTCCCACCTTTGTTTCCCAAAGTGCTAGAATTACAGGTGTGAGCTACCACCCCTGACAGAGATCCCATCTCTTTTAAAAGAAAAAAAAAAGACAGACAAAAGAGATCTTACCTAATAAGTGCAGCTGGCACCACGGGACTCTTGTTACTACACCCCTTAAGGCTACCACAAAGAGTAACAAAATTCAGTGTGTTTATAAATAATACCTGAGTTGCCTAGAAAGGAAAAAAAGGACAAGAAAACTATTAAAATTATTTTACTGTAACCATTATTTACAATTCTGGTGATACAGAGATCTATCATTTTATTAATAAACTATGTAGGGAGTATTTTCCAACTGGCAACGCAATATTGATCCCCTATAGCCTTTGCTCTTTAATGTTCCACCTTAAGAACATTAGTTACCACACTACTCTTCTTTCCTCTTTTTCCCTTATCCTTTTTTTCATTTCTGAAAGCCAAGTTTTGAAAGTTATGGCAGCTAATTTAAATAACTTTACCAATCCATAATGTCAAGTTGGATTAAACACCTCCAACTTAAAGAATATAAAGTAGGCTGGTCACAGTGGCTCACACCTATAATCCCAACACTTCGGGAGGCTGAGGTGGGAGAATTGCTTGAGCTCAGGAATTCAAGACTAGCCTGGGCAATATGGCAAAACCCCTCTATCAAAAACTACACAAATTATCCAGGCATGGTGGTACAAGCCTGTAGCCCCAGCTACTTGGGAGGCTAAGATGAGAGTATCACTTGAGCCTGGGAGGTCAAGGCTGTAGCAAGCCATGATCACACCATTGCACTCCAGCCTGGGTAACAGAGGGAGACCCTGTCTCAAAAAAAAAAGAAAAAAAAGAATATAAAGGAGTGTTAAGAAAAAAAAAATCTCAGAACTGGAATAAACTTCTTTTATAGATTCCTTTCTAAGACAGATATTTACTGACCTTGGGGTCTTTCTGATTAAGAGTTACTGCCAGAGTAAGGCCATCTCTTGAAAAGGCAGAAATTAGAGATCCTCTTGACTTTACTGATTCACATTTAGGAATTAGACTGCAGAGATGACAGTCTTGTTGAGCCCAGTGAACATGGTATGGCAATGATCTAAAAATGTAATGAAACAATTAAAAATAAAAGTATATCCTGTTCTCTCTCCCTCTTTTTCTTCCTCTTTCTTTCTCTCATACATTCTTTTTCTT
>CAUYLG010053923.1:0-25203 GCA_963573385.1 Cacajao melanocephalus | reverse complement strand
TTCAAGGAGAACTACAAACCACTGCTCAAGGAAATGAGAGGTCACAAACAAATGGAGAAACATTCCATCCTCATGATTAGGAAGAATCAATATTGTGAAAATGGCCATACTGCCCAAAGTAATTTATATATTCAATGCTATCCCCATCAAGCTACCAATGACCTTCTTCACAGAACTGGAAAAAAACACCTTAAACTTCATATGGAACCAAAAGAGAGCCCGCATAGCCAAGACAATCCTAAGCAAAAAGAACAAAGCCAGAAGCATCATACTACCTCATTTCAAACTATACTACAAGGCTAGAGTAATCAAAACAGCATGGTACTGGTACCAAAACAGAGATCTAGACTAATGGAACAGAACAGAGGCCCTGGAGGCAAAGCCACACAACTGCAACTACCTGATCTTTGACAAAAGTGACAAAAGCAAGCAATGGGGAAAGGATTCCTTGTTTAACAAATGGTGTTGGGAAAACTGGCTAGCAGTGTGTAGAAAGCAGAAACTGGACACCTTCCTGACACCTTACACTAAAATTAACTCCAGATGGATTAAAGGCTTAAACATAAGACCTAAAACCATAAAAACTCTAGAAGAAAACCTAGGCAAAACTATTCAGGACATAGTCATAGGCAAGGACTTCATGACTGAAACACCAAAAGCATTGGCAACAAAAGCCAAAACAGACAAATAGGATCTAATTAAACTCCAGAGCTTCTGTACAGCAAAAGAAACAATCATTAGAGTGAACTGGCAACCACAAAATGAGAAAAAATTTTTGCAATCTACCCATCTGACCAAGAGCTAATATCCATAATCTACAAAGAACTAAAACAGATTTACAAGAAAGGAACCAACAAACTCATTAAAAAGTGGGCAAAGGATATGAACAGACACTTTTCAAGGAAGACATATATGAGGCCCACAAACATATGGAAAAATGCTCATCATCACTGGTCATTAGAGAAATGCAAATTGAAACCATATTGAGATACCATCTCATGCCTGTTAGAATAATGATCATTAAAAAATCTGGAGACAATAGATGCTGGAGAGGATGTGGAGAAATAGGAACACTTTTATACTGTTGGTGCAAGTGCAAATTAGTTCAGCCATTGTGGAAGACAGTGTGGTGATTCCTTAAGGACCTAGAAATAGAAATTCCATTTGACCCAGCAATCCCATTACTGGGTATATACCCAAAGGATTAGAAATCGTTCTATTATAAAGACACATGTAAACGTATGTTCATTGTGGCACAGTTTACAATAGCAAAGACCTGGAACCAATCCAAATGCCCATTGATGATAGACTGGACAAGGAAAATGTGCACATATACACCATGGAATACTATGCAGCCATAAAAAAAGATGAGTTTGTGTCCTTTGTAGGGACACAGATGAATCTGGAAACCATCTTTCTCGGCAAACTGATACAAGAACAGAAAATCAAGCACCACATGTTCCCACTCATAGGTGGGTGTTGAACAATGAGAACACATGGACACAGGGAGGGGAGCATCACACACTGGGGTCTGTTGAGGGGAGCTAGGGGATGCACAGCAGGGGGTGGGAGGTTGGGGAGAAATAACATGGGGAGAAATGCCAGGTACAGGTGATGGGGGGATGGAGGCAGCAAACCACATTGCCATGTAGGTACCTATGCAACAATCCTGCAGCATGATCTGCACATGTACCCCAGAACCTAAAGTACAAGAAAAAAAAAGAATAGAAAATCAACACAATACTTGAGGCTTTCAATGGGGTATCATACTATCTAATTAGATTATATTATTGTGTTCACTCAGTAATCAGTCATTATGATTAAGATATTTGGTACAAGAAGTAAGACCTAAACTAAATCTTATAGAACATTTTAGAAAAGAGAAAGACTATGAAAGAAGTCTTAGGGACATAAAATAGAATGGCTTATTCAAGTAACTGTGTATTCACACTGTTCTGATGCAGAAATCAAATGGTGCTTTCTGTGGCCAGTTTTCCTTTACTAACCATCAGTATATTAATAAACATAGAATGTTTTAATATCTGTGTTCTGTGTTCTACAACAATAAAGCATCTCTGGTTAGTGCTCAGTTTAAAGAATCTTAGTCTCTTTGGGCCTGAGTAGCCTGAGGGTCAACCTTCTGTCATCCACGTGTGCTCAAGTATGTGTTGTCCTCACACAACTCAACATTAAGCAGAAATAATCTCTATATTATTATGAAATTAAGCTACATATCATCCATATAGGTACATGTATCATACAAATGGAATTTAGGCTATGCTAATAGCCAGAGATATTAATCATTTTTACTTCTGGCTATAGGATCACTGCTGACACACATATACAAATGTGAGCACATGTGCACACAGACAAGTAATGCAGGGAAAAGACCAAGTAACTGTCTCACCTGATTGAAAATCAAATGATGACCAGACTTCAATTGTAGTATTTGTGCTGATTGCTTGGATTCTGTTCTTTTAGAAACTATGCTTGAGTCACAGGTTGTACCTAACCACATCCTACCACCACATCCTGCTTGGCTAAAGTCCCAAAAAGTAACAAGAGTCACAGGTTGTACCTAACCACATCTTACCACCACATCCGGCTGGGCTACAGTCCCAAAAGTAATCTCACTACCTGACAGATTAGGTTTTGCTTTCCTCTCATAGAGTTTCCTCTCATTCAACTTTATGAGGCAAAAGCAAAACCTGATCTGTCAGGTAGTGAGGTCCACACAGTATGGAGCTCAAAGGTGCCATTGTTCTGCTCATGTTTATAAAGGGAGCTGCCATATTTCTCTCAGCACAGAGTTGGAAGCAACTCCAGAGCCTCCTTCAAGATGCTGCTGGTCCTGCTCTCAGTGGTCCTGCTGGCTCTGAGCTCAGCTCAGAGCACAGATAATGGTAAAAAGAAAAAAAAAATTTAAGAGGAGGTGGGGACTGGGGTGAGGGGCCGTGACTCTTCTTGGGCCTCAGGGATTCACCCCACACCACTGCAGAGGAAGAGCAGGAAGGAAGGAAGGAGAAAGAGAAGGATGGGACTTCAGAGTTCTCATTCCAAGGATGACACCTGTTGTGCCCTCATTCCATGCCAAGGTCTTATACTTTATTTGATATACTCTTGGAACCCAGTAGAGATTTCAAGTAGAGGAATGACAAAGTAGGATATGTATTTTTAGAAAGACCTGACTGTGCTATGAAGGATGCAGCAGAGAATGCAAGACTGATCCAGGGAAGTCCAACTACGAAGTTCCTACAGTAATTTCAGTAGACAGCGATGACAGTGTCCTTGCTGTCCCAGGGATGCAGAATCAATGAAGGAGATAAACACACATCAGAGTACTTTCAGGGATAGAGGAATGGATAATAAATATGTGTCTTTCTACATAATGGTATAGAAATATCAGATCCCCAAATTCCCATTTTTCTTCCACTCACATTTAAAATTTCAATATATTGCAGGCAGTATGTGTAAGATTGCATCCAAATATTTACTCGTGGTTGCTCCTCTTGGGAAAGCATGTGAATATGATCAAAATATTTAGAGAAGGAAGAGGGTAGAAGAATTAAAATACGACATGAAAATACCCAGAGTAGTTTGCTTAAATTAGCATTAGGGTTTGAGGGACCCTAAGGACTCTTCTATGTCAAGTTCATGGTTGATGCTCAGCGGTAGTGACAACCCTGCCTCCCATGACGTCTTCCTCCCCTTCCAGCAGCTTCACAGAAGATGATTAATGAGGTAACTTAGGGGACGCACAGGATATGGTCAGAAAACCCCTTTCCCTGTAAACCACTGTGAACCCTGAAAGATTTATGAGGTAATGTTCACTTCATCTTGTGCTTCTTTTCCTAGATGTGATCCATGAAGACTTGCCTTCCACTGCACCAGGTAAATCCCAATGATCTTCAATCAATTTCTTTTCTTTTTCTTTCCACTTGAATTTTTTTTTAGTTTTTTCAATGTCTTCCTCTCATCATATTTTTGGGGGGAGGAAGGTGGTGGGAGGAATCAGGCATTGACTAATGTTAGTGCCCCTAAATATATAGACAGTTCTTCCAATCCCTGATTCTGGGACCCGTGAACCAGGCTACCAACTTGAATACAGTTATGCCTGGCTTTCAGGACAAGAGGAGTGGTCAGGCTTTTTGTCCCAGGCCGAAATGACTGCTGAGAGATGATGCACAAATGAGAAATGTTCTCATTCTGACTCCTCCCATCCTTAACTGCTTCCTTCTTCCCCAGTGTTCCCCTGCACAGTTATGTGGCTTCAGGGACTAATGCAAAACCAAACAAAAAAGATCAGTGTATGGATGTCTTTTCTCTGTGTTGACCCACTCAGCTATGTCACTACAGATGACAAATACTTGCCACAGCTGTTTAGTGATCCTGTGCAGGCTTTCACATTGCCTTTCTCTTCTGTCTCTTAGTATTTCTCAAATTGGTTCCAGGAGCCTGGGAAATCAGCTCTAGTTTCCACATAAGGTTTAGGTGCCCAGAGATGGAGTCACTTTTTGTAAGGTATCACAGCAATCAAAAAAATTAACCAGTAACATAACTGAAAGTTATTATCCTTTTGCTATTTTTTTTCTGTCCTTGGAGACATCCTCTGGCAACTCTAAGATATGCAAGAGCCCCTCTTTTCAAATTTAAGGACTCATACTTGTCACAGGAACAAATAAATGAGACTTTCCATATTACTCTTACATGGATTAAGAGGAGATCTGCATTTAAAAAAAAATAGTGGGCACAAGGGAAGTTAACAGTCAAGAAGCAGGTTTGGGGAGAAGAGGGCTGTGTGGCAAGATGAAAGAAGTATAAAGACAGTAGAGTTTTTCTTCACCCAGTTCATGCATTCTTGGGCATTACTCACACAGATGTAGAGGACTCAAGTCAGAGCCCAGATCAGGGACCCCAGACACCTCCTCCTGAAGGACTCCTACCTAGACCCCCTGGTGACAGCGGAAACCAAGGTCATGGTCCTCAGCAGAGACCACCCCGACCAGGAGGCCATCACCACCATCCTCCCCCACCTCCTTTTCAAAATCATCAAGGACCACCCCAACCAGGAGGCCGTCACCACTTTGTACCCCTACCTCCTCTCGTAAGGCCACAGGGAGTAACACCATTATTCCCAATGGACAGACCAAGAAGACGTCCCCAGGACCAGGCACTGATCATCTAGAATTCAATGCAGGTATGATTCCAGTTCATTCTCCATTAAATGCCTTAAATGTCACCGTTCTCAAACTTTTATCATGTTCACAAGTCAATTGGAAACATATTGAAATTGAATAATCCTGGACTCCATTTCTAAAGATTTGTATTCAGATATTCCTGAATCAGGTTGCAAGTCCTTGTATTTTTAGCAAGCTGTTCAAAGAATTCTTATGAAATACTGACCTCCCCAGTTTTTTTCTTAAGACGACTTGTCTCATTAAAATGAGTTGGTAATGAGGAAGTGGGATGTTCTCCCTTTGGTGCTGTGCCTCCTCTCCTTGAGTCTACCCTCTCAGACCCAAGGACTCTCCATCTCAGTTTTCTCTCAGATTTCCATCAGAGCACTTTTTGCTCAGTGCTGCCTCACACCAGCCTCTCAGTTCCAGTGTCCTTGCTAAATGATACTTGAACTTGATGCTCCTATATTTTATTTAGCTTTAAAAATACTTATTTGGAAATTAGTACATGCTCAAGGAAAAAAATCTAACTGAACACGATGGTATGAAGCTAAACCTTAAAGTGATATCTTACCCTACTTATCCACACCCCTCTCCAAAAGTCACCACCATTAATTTTTTGAACATCTTCCTGGAAATATTTACGTGTATATAAGCATATGTCATTAATTTTTCTACAAATAATATATTCTTTTACATACAAACCTATTTCCTTATTTCAAATAATATAGGCTTAGATAACTTTGTCATTTCACAGAGACATATAGATCTTCTTGGTGATTTATTTGTATGTTTTTCTTTTGTTGTTACAATTGTATACTCTTCTCTTGTGTGACTGTACCATGATTTCTTCAATCAACCACTGTTAATTGGCAAGTAGGCTTGTATTAGTTTTTCACTACTATAGTTTCAAGTTGCCATCGTCATTTTCACAAATATAACCTTGAATGTTTTGAACAGTAACCAAAACATAAACACCATAAAAATAATCTATTTTCTTAAACCTGAAAGCAATAATTTACTTTAGTCATATCATCAAGAGATTAAATACTTTTTGCCATATTGCTTCTTGTGTATAAATTTCCTTGTTTGTTTCAGAACATAAATAAGAAGACAACTTCCTTCAGAAAGCCATGACATTGAAATAATGTGGTCATAACCCCTTTCTTCAGTATACCAATAAAATGTTAATAGCATGCAATTTCTGATTGTTGCTTCTCTTTGTTGGTGTTTCTGAGTCTGGAATTTGAAGGACATTAATACAATCTGAGAACATTTGGGACTCCTGCTCACTGATGCTTCCAGCAGTCTTCCCTCCTCCTTTATCTTAATAAAACCAGCTGCCAAGGAGAAAGAGTTCCATTGTTCCTTTTCTGTCCTAGATTGCATAGCACAAATGCAAATTCTTAAAATTATTTTCACATCTTTCATTGATATTCTTGTAACTTTGGAAAACAAGGAATATATAACAAATGAGAGGGTGTTGTAGGGACTGGGGAATTCTTAAAATTTCCAAAACTATTAATCCTGGTTTCTAGGGACACAAATGTGGTTCTAGATCTCTTCTCCATAAAACTCACAATTTTCTTTTCCCCTCTTTTTTCATTGCTCAGTTCTCTTCCTCTTCCTCCCTAAGTCCTTCACCATTCTTTATAAAAACTTGAGTGGATTTCATAAAGGGTGCAGCGTAATGCATTTTAAAGGACAAGAAATTTGAGTAAAACTCTATTCTGATTGTGAAAGTTCCAGCAATATCAATATTATTGTCAGATAACATAGACTGACAAATTTAACTCAAGATGCTGAGGGAAAGCTCAATAGAAAATGACCCTAACAAGCAAAAGAATTTGATATTTAACTGTCTTTAACCACCTCTTATTATCACCTCCAGTGTCACTGAATACAGAAAACTTTAGTATCTAATTTTTATCATTAAAAAGTACATAATTCTTATTTAAACTTTTTAAGTACAGGAAACCACAAGCTTCTGAATTCATTCTGAGTTTCATTAAACAAAATATATAGGACAGCAGGATACTCGGTTAACAAACTATTCAATAATACATAAATGAACACTATGCTAAAAGAATAATAAACCATATTGAAAGAGGATGAAGCTGTTGAGGATGGTTCCGTATTAGAAAGCTGGCCACATCATATCTGATTTTGATGTATTTACATGAGACTTTGGATTTAGATTTTAAAGTGGATGCTGGAATGAATTAAGACTTTTGGGATTTAGGGGATGAAATAAATGTACTTAGTATGTGAGAAGACCATATATTTGTAAGGATGACCAGGGACAGAATGCTGTAGTTTAAATGTTTATGTCTCTATAAAATTTATGTTGAAACTTAATTCCCTATTCAATAGTATTAAGAGATGGAGTCTTTAGGGGAAGTCATTAAGTCATGTGGACTCCGCTTTCATGATGGGGATCAATTTCCCCATAAAAAGAGGCTCCCAAAAGCTGCTGAGCTCTTCTATCTCTTTTGACATGTAAGAATTCAGTGTTCCTCCTTCTTTCACACTACTGCCTCATGAGAGAGAAGCTGGGAGAAACTGTTCAGAATCGGCTCTCACACAACCCCAAATCTGCTACCACCTCAATCTTCAACTTTCTAGCCTCCAGAGTTATGAGAAATACATTTGTATTATTTGTAAATCACCCAAGATAAAACATTTTGTTAATAGCAGCTCAAACTGTCTAAGGCAGAGGGCTACCTACAAGAATTAAATGCATAATGTATATAAAATTATCCCATATAATGTATATAAAATTACCCTACATGATGTATATAAAATTACATGATTTAATTCTTGTAAAATGTGTCATGTATATAAAATTACCCTCCATGATATACAGCAATAAAAGTGCAATACATTTAAGTTTATTTATTCTTTTATTAGAAAAGACTGGTTTTGTTCTTTCTTTCCTATGACAAACTTCTAATAATGAATTATCTAAAAAATAGATTATTTGATAAACACTTGCTTTTTTAGCATTAGATCCATTCAAAAAGAAGCCAAAAGGCCATCCAGAAGGAATGTTGAACTAATGCATTGTTGCATATCATCAAGTGGCTGGTAAACATGGATAAAACTAAGTCTCCTTTCTCATTTAAATTCCAATGATTCTGCCCCTCAACATTTAATATTCAGCCTATTCTCCACCTATACAGAGAGTAATGCCACCTGTAGGTCAATTGTTGCTCAGATGTTAATAAAGCCCAGTTCCTCTTGAAGAGGCAGATAACTTAGACAGAAATTCACCTGCTGCTTTCTTATAGAAAGTAACCCAATTTCTGTTTCCAAAAATGAAGTGAATGTAATTTGCCCTATTCCTTCTACTAAGAACAACTAAAACCCTGAACATTATGTATAAAATATATGAAAACTCAGACCTAGAGAGACCAAGGCAGATGTGGTAGGGACTCAAGAAATTATATAGTGATGAATTCTCTAAGTTTTCTTTTTTGCTTTATAATTTGCAGAATTTTAGCTAAAAATGCCATCAACATAGAAATACTAACAGGCACAGATGAGAATTTCCCAACAAAATCCTGTAATTTTAGCTAAAGGACAAGGAAATAGTCTAGAAAGGCAGAAAACATTTAGATAATAACCACTCTACTGCAGCTAAATAGTATTACCTCAGGGGAAGAGCTTAGATCTTTAAATCCTTACATTTGCCAGGCTGTGACAAGCTGTCCCAACCTTCTCCAGAATAGCATCTCAGAATCGCAGAAGTTGGAACTTTCTTCCCCAACTAGTGATAATGAGCCCCTCACTCTCCTTCCCCAGCTTGACTGGAGGGCAAATGGGGAGCTGGATCTACTCCTAAAGCAGCAATGACGAAGCACCCTCCTTTCCATACCAGGTAGTGCTTGTGGAGGCCACATGGGAAACAGTAACAAGGCACTTCTGCCCCCAGACAGGCTAACAGTGGAGGCCTAGTGATGAGCCAGAATCCACCCTCCAGCGAGCAGAAATGAGGAAACTTCCCCTGCCTAGGAGTCAACAGAGATTGAGAGGAAACCTTTACATCACCTGGCAGCAATGGAGTGTCCCTCCCTCACTCTCTTCCCTTGCAGGGATAGTATCTGAGGAAGCCAGCTAAGACAGAAGGGATAAATAAGTTCTAGAGTCTCATAATACCTAAAATGTCCTGGTTCATTTAAAAAATCATTTGGTATACCAAGAACCAGGAAAAATCTCAACTTGAATGTAAAAGATAATTAGTAGATTCCAGAACAAAAATGACAAAGATGTTAGAATTATTCAGCAAAGATTTTAAAGCAGTCATCATAAAAATGCTTCCTGTATTTTACTTGCAAACACATATGAAACAAATTAAAAAATAATCTCAGCCAAGAAATTAAAATATATAAAAGAAATGAATGGAAATTTTAGAACTGAAACTTACAATAACCAAATAAAAAATTTAAGAAGATAAGTAAGAAAAAACTATAAACACATCCTCAGGGAAAAAATTAAGCAAAGGGCTAATTTTTGTGTTATCAGAGTCCCAGAAGGAGAGAAGAAATAGGCAACTTTTAGAAAGATCTCTAAGACTGAATACTTTCTAAATTTGGCAATGGACAAAAACTCACAGATTTCGAAATTCAAGCAAACCCAAAATTTCTTAGCCATTTTAGGCTACTGTATAAGAATACCATAGAATGGGTGGTTTATGAAAACAGAAATGTGTTGTTCACAATCCTGGAGGCTGGAGGACCATGATCAGAATGCCAGCATAGTTGAGTTCTGACGAAGACAATTTATGGCTGTAAATAGACATCATCTCATTTCATTGTATCCGAACATGTTGGAGAGAAGAAAGAGGTATCTCTTCTTTCCTTCTCTTTCTCTCTTTTTAATAAGGCCTCTGATCTCAACATGAGGCCCCCACCATCATGACTTAATCTAACCCTAATTATTTTCCAAAGTCCTAACCACCAAATAACATCACATTGGATTTAGGATGTCTACATATGAATTTTGAAGGGACACAAACTTTCAGTGTATATCACTAACCAAGATAAACACAAAGAATCCAAACTAAGGTATATCATGGTATAATATCTGAAAACCAAAAGGAAGAACAAATTTGTTTGTTTATTTGTTTGAGACAGAGTCTTGCTCTGTCACCATGCTAGAGTGTAATGGTGCGATCTCAGCTCACTGCAACCTCTGCTTCCCGGGTTCAAGGGATTCTCCCACCTCAGCCTCCCAAGTAGCTGGGACTACAGGTGTGCACCACCATGCCCAGGTAATTTTTGAACTTCTAGTAGAGACAGAGTTTCACCATGTTGGCCAGGATGGTCTCGATCTCTTGATCTCATGATCCGCCAGCCTCAGCCTCCCAAAGTGCTGGGATTACAGGTGCGAGCCACCGTGCTCCGCTGAGGAAGAACAAATCTTGAAAGCAGCTGGAGGAAATAGCTTGCCTACAGGAGGGAAAACAATACAAATGGAAGCAGGAAACATCAGAAATACATGAAAGCCACAGGAAAGTGGCATAACACTGTCTATGTGATGAAATAAAAGAACTTTCAATTCTGATTTTTATATCTAGTGAATTTATCTTTTAGGAATGGAAGGACTATAAAGTCATTTGATGAAAGAAAAATAAGCGGATTTGTCACCAAAAGGTCTAACTTTTCAAAAGGGGGTAAAGAGAATTCTCTAGCCAGAAAAAAAAAATTAAAAAAGAAACTTTAAAACACCAAGATTAAAGAAAACACAAGGGAAAGGGGAAAAAATGAACAAATTCATCTTCCTTTTCCTCTTCAGTTTGGCAAATGTATTTGCCACTTACACCAGGGTCAGCTACCTGTATGGCAAAAGTGCTATACCTCCCTATTTAGCCAATTTCCAAGTTAAGTACCCACCTCATTATTCTCTAGGCAGCCATTCTTATTCATCAGCTGGAATTTGAAGTAAAAATATTTTTCCATTCTGGACAGATACCAGTGAGGGCCTATTTTGACTCCACTAACACATTTTCCTGGCTAAATTAAATGTCATCTTAATGGTCTATCATGTAAGTCCATGATGGAATCTACTTGAAATTTAAAATATATACAGGAAGAGAATTTGAAAAAGAAGTGACCAGCATACCAGAAATGTTATTAAAAAGCATGAGGGGAGGCCTTGGAACTATTTTCTGTTTAGAAGAAAAGCCTTGAAACAAGAGGCTTGATGCAGCCAGAAAAAAATTTTAAAATCTTAAAATTAGAGTTGCTCTGGTATAAAACTCACTATAATCATAATCAGAATATTTCTCCTGAGGCAAGCTAATGAGTTAATAATTTTAGAAGTTCATTACTCCAAACATTGGTATATTATTTGTTGAAATATATCAAAAACCAAAAAAGAACTTTCAAATTGATTTGGTATAACTGACTCATTTTCCAAGGAGAAGGCTGGGGCTCAGAATGATTAACCAAGGTGGCGCAGGGACAACTAGAATCCACACCTCCCTACTCCAAGTCCTCACACCACTTTGAAATATTCATTGCCCCCAACGTAAAAATTTAGGGAACCTCAAAGTAATTTCCGCCATTTCAGTTGTTACTTACATTATTGCACACATATACTGCAAAATATAAATATTTGCAATACTAACTATTTTTACACAAATTTATATATACCCATTTGAAAACATCTAGTGTAAACCTTTAAAAAGCCGGGTAACTTGGCCAGGCGCAATGGCTCACGCCTGTAATCCCAGCACTTTGGGAGGCCGAGGCAGGTGGATCACGAGGTCAAGAGATCGAGATCATCCTGGTCAACATGGTGAAACCCCGTCTCTACTAAAAATACAAAAAATTAGCTGGGCATGGTGGCGCACGCCTGTAGTCCCAGCTACTCAGGAGGCTGAGGCAAGAGAATTGCTTGAACCCAGCAGATCAAACCATTGCACTCCAGCCTGGGTAACAAGAGGGAAACTCCATCTCAAAAAAAAAAAAAAAAAAAGCCAGTTAACTTTCTCCTACTCCCCACTGAACCAAACCAGGTCGAGAGGAGTAAAACATCCATCTTGGGTGTGCTATGAAGAATAATGGCCTCCCATAATAACAACGGTTCCTAATTCCTAGAACGTGAATATGTTAACTTACATGGCAAAGGAGAATTATGTTTGCTAATCAATTGATCTGAATACGGAGAAATTATTCTGGATTATCCAATGGACTCAATATAAATAAAAGGTCCTAACTGTGGAAGACGGAGGTAGAAGAGTCAGTGCCAGGGTGATGTGATGTGATATAAGGTCATGTGAGGTTCAGCTGGCCATTGCTGGCTTTGAAAGTGGAAGAGGGTCAAGAAATGTGGGAAAGAACATGGGATTCTTCCCTGGAACCCCCAGAAAGGGACTCAGCCTTGACACATGGATTTAACCCCATGAGACCCATTTGAGACTTCTGAGCTACAATACTATAAGGTAATAGTCATGTTTATTTAAGCTAGTAAGTTGATGGTAATGGGTTATTGCAGCAACAGGAAAACTAACATACTTTCCAAGATTCATTACATGCTTTCCTGTGGCCCCTGTAAAGTGTTGGTGCCTGTTTGTGAAGTATCAGAGAGAAATAAAATTACTATGGGTATTAACACAAGGCAACTAAGCAATCTCTTACCTCTTAAAATAAAAACCACTCTCAAAATACAACTACAATGAATATTTATTGAGCCTATATGAAATGGGGTACAGCTAGGAAATGCCCCTCTCCCTTTCTTGCACAATTCCCTCCACCCAGCCAGGATCAATGCCTTGCATTTTCCCCCCATCTGGGCACATCCTATGTATCTCTAGTTTTCTACAATTATGCAATCTCCTATAGCGTAGTAGTAGGTGTGTTCAAAATCTCAGAATAATCTTAGAAAATAGTGGATAGCGCTGTGATAGTCACAGCTAATGAGGAATTTGCTTCATTTTCTAAATTAAGAAAAAGAAGGATTTACTAGGAGAAACAAAAGAATTAGTGCTCAAAAGATCAGTCCCGGCCCAGCGTGGTGGCACACACCTGTAATCCCAGCACTTTGGGGGGCTGAGGAAGGCAGATCATGAGGTCAAGGTCAACACCATCCTGGCCAACATGGTGAAAACCCGTCTCTACTAAAAATACAAAAATTAGCTAGGTGTGGTGGCACACGTCTGTAGTTACAGCTAATTGGAACGCTGAGGCAGGAGAATTGCTTGAACCCGGGAGGCAGAGGTTGCAGTAAGCCAAGATTTCACCATTGCACTCCAGCACACACACACAAAAAAAGATCAGTCCCATCTTTCCTCACTTATCACTGTGACCTTGGGTGTATGACTCAATTTCTTTAGGATGTAATTCCCTAACCTCCCTGTTATTGTGCTTTAAATGAGATGATACACCATGTCCAGCTACCCATTTTACTCTGTGTTCCTCATGAGGGTCTCCGAAAATGCCAACGGCGAGGTGAAGTATTAAGGCTGGGACTTCCTGATTCAGCATCCCTAAGCTTTGGAATTTTTAAATGAATTGTACATTCTATGCATCAAAAACCTGATGGCTTTTCTTCAGGCTCTCCATTAGATAAGATTCCTCGGATTGGCCTGGAATCCATATTCTAGAGAGTTAGGAAGGAAGGAATTTGAAAACCCAAGGGAAATGCCTTATTTATCTATGTCTATTAGATTATTAAAAATTCAGGCAATTGAGCTTGGAAGATGATACGGTTTGTCTATGTCTCCACCCAACTTCAATCCCAATTTGAATTTATCTCCCAGAGTTGCCACGTGTTGTGGGAGAGACCCAGAGGGAGGTAATTGAATCATGGGGGCCGGTCTTTCCAGTGCTATTCTTGTGACAGTGAATAAGTCTCATGAGATCTGATGGGTTTATCGGGGGTTTCTGCTCTTGCTTCTCCCATTGTCTCTTGCCACTGCCAAGTAAGAAGTGCCTTTTGCCTCCTGCCATGATTCTGAGGCCTCCAAGCCATGTGGAACTGTAAGTGAAATTAAACCTTTTTTTTTTCTTCGTCTCGGGTATGTGTTTTTCAGTAGCATGAAAACAGACTAACACAGAAGATAAACCTCAGAAGGAAAGCGGTTGTTTTAACTTCTATGTTAGACTACATAGCTACTCTCAACATCTCGAATGTGTTCGGTTTAGAATTCTTCTACAGTGGATTAAAATGTCTCTGAAGATAGCATCAGATCTCTAATATCAGGGGAAGAATATGAAAATTACGAACATGGACTGAGGAGAACTCATTGCTTCTTGTGGAGGTGCTGAGTTGATCTGCAGTTAAGAAACGGTTTGATTCTGTTTCATCAGCCTCCAGTAGTGTTAGTAATTGTAGAATTCCACTGAGACTGTGGCACAATCCCCCTCTCCTACCTGCAAGGCACTCTTCCAGGGATGATATCCTAAAAGTGGCAACAGGGTGCAGATACACTCCCTGAGAAGGATTTGATTAAAGGCTTGGTCCACTCACATGCAGAGGCTTCTAAGAGTAGCATCTGAACCAGACACATCCTCATACACAAGTACCATATTCTCTCTTCTCTCTGAGAGTATGTGAGCATGCGACTCATTTGAGAAGGGCATGAAATGAGACAGAGTTCCAGAGTCCCACTTCTTGCTTCTTCCTTGGAAAGCCTCTTAGAAAAAAATAAATCTCTCGAGGACCAAAAATAAGAGAAAAAAATTATCAAAGATCTTTGGCCTTACCTGTTACTTGCTCTTCAGAGGAAACAGCATTTTCACTGGATAGAAATAAAGAATTAAATTTCTTTAAAAGTAAAAGCCTTATGAGAAATTTATCTTCCTATTAAAAACATAAGCTTCTTAGCCTCTTAGTCACTGTCATAGTCAGAAACCACCTCTTACTAGGAGGGTGTGGAAACAGGTGAGGTCCAGTTTATTGGGAGAAATGACCAGTTGGTCTATAAAGCTGCTTCTGGCTCTTGTAGTCAAACAGGAAAATTGTCCTGACATCTGTGGGTTATAGGTGGAGAAGCAATAGGTGACATGGTTAACTTATTAACTAACCATAGCCACCCGGGTAGTTAGAGTAGAATACTGAGGCATTGTTTCAGCATGCAAATGAGGCATATTCTATAAAGAAGACAGTGTCAGAGCAAGAATTTCAAGCCACAACCAACCACATTCTAATAGACCCTCAGCCACCACTAAAATGCAATTTCTGGATTCCTCCAGCTACTACCTGCAATACCCAAATTCAACAGGGGCAGTGGCAGAACACAGTAGATCTCAGTAAATGTTTGCTGTTATTTGCAGACCTAATAACCAGATGGTTTAGAAATTTGCCCTTGTAGCTAAGACCCAATGCTCATTTACAGGAAAAAGAAATCTCAAGTATGTCTCTAACTGTTGGAGTTTGCGAGGCAAAAGGCGTTGAGATTTTAGTACTCTTTGACTAAGTCACAAACAGAAAAATGAAAGACACATGGAGGCTTGAGAGAGGAAGTGGGGAAAGGTAGGGATTCATTCATGAAGCTTTTAAGTTCCTTTTCCTTCTCTTCAGTCTGAACTCAAATTACACACTTATCATAATCTTCACTCACAATGGTCTCTGTCTGAATTATACTGTAATCACCTGGAAAAGAAAAGAAAGTTATTGACCCCATTCTTGTTACCACATTTGTCCCCGTGGAGACAACGAGGAGCTCATTCTTTTCAGAGAAGCCCAGAGATTGGCCCCAGAGATCAAGATGGGGCAGACCTCAGGGCTGGAGCCATACTGGTATTCAACAGGTTCTGTCTACATAAAATGCTCTGGGAGGCCAGGCACGGTGGCTCACGCTTGTAATCCTAGCATTTTGGGAGGCCAAGGCTGGTGGATCACTTGAGGTCAGGAGTTCAAGACCAGCTTGGCCAACATAGCAAAACACTGTCCCTATTAAAAATACAAAAACTAGCCGGGCACAGTGGCACGTGCTTGTAATCCCAGCCACTCAGGAAGCTGAGACAGGAGAATCACTTGAACCCAGGGTGGGGTGGAGGTTGCGGTGAGGCGAAATTGCGCCACTGCACTCCAGCCTAGGCAACAGAGCATGACTCCATCTCAAAAAAAAAAAGAAAAGAAAAAGAAAATGTTCTGGGGAAAATGCTTAAATTTGCCTCACATTTCAAGAACAATTTGACAAAAGTTTATTCTACCTCAAAAAACTCAGGAGCAAAAGTATCCCCAAACCTTTAAATTACCAAGAGACATTCTTAAGAGATGAGATATAAGCAGCACAAGGAAGACAGGGCTACCAGAGGAAGAGGACAGAAAAGCAATATTTTCAATGCAAATGAAGAAGCACCCCTACTCCTGAGAAATCAATCTGCATTCAGGAAGAACAAGTAAAGAATACTTTTAGCTGGAAGCTTCATGAAGACAGCTATTTCTTTCCTTTGCTTGCATTCCAGACTCGCTGACTTCCACTGCCTGTGACAGAATTAGCTGCCAAAGTGCTCTGAAATTTATTGCACTCCACCACCAAATGCTATCTCCTGGGACTTTTTAACCTGAGAGAAATAGAGTAACGCCTTTCCAGCACCCAGCAGTGAGTGGGACCCACAGAAAAATCTCAGTTGTTCTCTATCAAGTACCCTAATCCCACTTGGCCCAGCTCATTCTGTTTATGAGGCCAATTCAAACATAACCCAAATCTTATTTTAGCCATCCAATTAATCAAGCCCTCAGAGCTCAGCCACCCATTCCACCTTAAGAGTAAGTCCATATTGAGTCTTCCCCAATTCAGCTCTACAACTTTCACAGCAGGTCTGTCTTTAATTTTTTGGTTTTTTTTTTTTTTATGAGATGGAGCCTCACCCTGTCATCCAGGATGAAGTGCAATGGCACCATCTTGGCTCACTGCAACCTCTGCTTCCAGGGTTCAAACGATTCTCCTGTCTCAGCCCCCCAAGTAGCTGGAATTACAGGTGCCTGCCACCATGCTTAGCTAATTTTTGTATTTTTAGTAAAGACAGGGTTTCACCATGTTGGCCAGACTGGTCTCGAACTCCTGACCTCGTGATCCAACTGCCTTGGCCTCCCAAAGTCCTGGGATTACAGGTTTGAGCCACCGAGCCTGGCCTGTCTCTCTCTTTTTTTCTCTCTCTCTCTCTCTCTCTTTCTGTATACACACACACACACACACACACACACACACACACCATGAAAGAATTTTTGCCTCTCATGGCTCACTTACCTGGGGTGAGTATTGCAAGATTGTCACCTAGGCTGGAGCCAGAAATTGCTTTACTGAGCCTCCAAAACACTATTTTGTGTTAGATTGTGGGACTGGATTTCAAAGCAAGTTCCACGGTGAGCTATGAAGATGTAGTCCAGGAATTTCTAACCAAATCTTTGGTTTCATAAAGGCTCTTTAAGTCTGCTGCCTAGTTAGACTCTGAGATAGTTAATCAATATCTATTGCAAGCATTGTACTGATACTGGCAGGGTTCTGAAAGAGAACTGTGAATGTTGATAATAGTAACTACTACTACTAACTACCATTACTACTAAAATAATAATAATAGCCATATCCAAAACTATACAATTTCATGTCTGATACTCTCTCATTTGATTCTCACCACAATCCTTTGCAGTAGGCATTATTATCCCCATATTTTTTTTGATACAGGGTCTCACTCTGTTGCCAAACTGGAATGTAGTGGCACAATCCTGGCTCACTGCAACCTCCGCCTCCCAGGTTCAAGCAATTCTCCTACCTCAGCTTCCTGAGTAGCTGGGATTACAGGTGCATGCCACCACGCCCAGCTAATTTTTGTATTCTTTAGTAGAAACAGGGTCTCACCATGTTGGCCAGGATGGTCTTGATCTCTCAACCTTGTGATCCACCCACCTCGGCCTCCCAAAGTGCTGGGATTACAGGCGTGAGCCACTGCGCCTGGTCTTTTTTTTTTTTTTTGGTGAGGAACCTTGAGTCTGAGAGATTAAACAATTCCATATTTATCTAAAGATTTTCATGTTCTGCATGGGTGCCATTTATATTGAGTACTTTTTGGCCATGTGGACCAGGCTCCTGCTTGTGACTTTCTCAGTCCTCCTGGGGCCAGTGTTAAGCTGAGATTTGTTCCTGGCTGCGGCACTGACTCTTTAACCCTCACAGTAGAGATGCAAAACAGGCATGAGAAAATGCAAGGGCAAGGGACCAGCTCACACAAGTCAGCTTCAGCTCTCAAATAAAATCACCATTCATTCCTGGAAAGGAGATCGCTAACTGATGCGCATGATGTTCGTCACAGAGTCAAACCCTCATGAGGCCTTTATACCTGTTTTCTTCATTTCAAAGTTCACAGCTGATCCATAATCCTCAGAAACCTGAGTTGACAAATCATATTGAGAGAAACCTTTCAGTAATCATACTAATAAAACAGCTAGACATTTATTTTGTAACTGCACCATGGGCATATATATATATTGCTTTATCCTAATACCATCCCTAAAGTAATGTCATTATTTCTCTTTTCTAGATGAGAAAATCATGGCACAGAGGAGTTTATTAACTTATGAAAGGTCACACCGTAAATAGTATACAATAAAAAAAAAAACAAGCCCACCAGCCATCTGAAGCTAGAGCTATGCTCTCAATCACTCTATTTGTCCCCCCAGTCCCAGTAATCTCTCTGAGCTCCTCATTGCTAGCTTTGTCCTGTGAAGTGTGGCACTACATGAGACATTACACTAAAGGCAGAAAGAAACACATATGTGACATTAGAGAACATTTGTTTTTCTAGAAACTCAATTTCTTTGGCAAGCCCTGTGAATGAATGTGTTGGGGGTCAGACAATGATATCCCAAAATATGGCACTTTGGCCTACAAAGTCCTTGAACTGTAGAACGTTCAAAGGACCTCAGAAGTATAACCCAAAAATAAAATTCAAAGGCCCCTCACCAACCATCTGAATGGACTTCCTCCTTTTGGCCCAGGCACTGCAAATTCAACCTGAAAGACTGATTCAAGCCATGATGGGAAGGCAGGGGTTATACATGTCTCATTATGCCCTCCTCTCTTTAGGAATTCAGGAAAAGGGGAACACTGCTTAACATCAACACAGACTTTAAGTCGGATGAGAAAGATTTACTATGATCCTCTCTAAAGCTTGCTACCTGAAGGCTTCATCTGCATGATACAACTTTGGTCTTCGCAACCTCTTATCATAACCAAGACATGTCTTTCTGTTGATAATAAATATTTCAATCAATTGCCAACCAGAGAATTTTTTAATCTACCTATGACCTGGAAGCTCCTGCAACCTCCGGTTCAAGTTATGCCACTGGTCTGGACTGAACCAATGTATATCTTAAATGTATGTGATTGACGTCTCATGTCTCCCTAAAATGTATTTGATAGATGTCTCATGTTTCCCTAAGCTGTGCCCTGACCACCTTGGGCATATGTTCTCAGGATCTTCTGATGGCTGTGTCACAGGCAGTGGTCACTCATATTTGGTTCATAATAAATCTCTTCAAATATGTTACAGAGTTTAACTCTTTTCATCAGCAGAAGCAAAAAGTCTCATTCTGACTGTCTCCTGCCCTTTTTTCTCCTGCTCCCCTTCTTTTCCCAAGGTAAGCCATAGGAATTAGAATTCCTCTTGCTCAAGGCAGGTCACAGAAACTAGAACTCTTCTCCCCCAAAGCCAGGGAGAAAACCTAAAAACGTTACTCTAACCTTGCCCCACTTTTCCATTTAGGAGCTATTCATAAAGAAATTCTCTGACCCACCTTGTCTGATAGCAGATTACAAGACCTTTCCGGGAGTCTTGCTCTATATACAGGAAGAAGGAATGCCCACAGAGAGGCCAAGAAGAATCTGCACAGACAAGTCTTGCTCAGTTTCCCCACTCAGTCTGTTACCATTAGATCATTCCCTTTTGGTCAATCAGATTTCTACATGGCTGCCCATTTTTCATTGGATCTAAGCATAAAAACAGACATTTTTTCTTAAGTCTCCAGTGCCACATACAACTTTGATTAAATAAATGTGTTATGCTTTCTCTTGTTGATCTGTTTTTGTTACAGAAGTATTCGCCGTGACCCTTACAATGGGTTAAGAAAGGTATCACACATCTTTTCCAGCCCTACAAAGCGTAACACAAACACTGGGAATCTGGGAAACTAGAAACTCATTAAAAAAAATTGCCGGCAATAACACCAGCAAACAACGGGATTCAGATGAGACAATAATGCAGTAAGTCATGGGCCAGTGGAAGAAGAGGACATTTTATCTGCACTGGCAACAGTATAAGAATATTTTCAATGATGAAGAAGTGAAAGATTTGACTTTCGAATGTGCGAAGTAAAATCTGAGGTCCTAGAGGAGAGCTGGACTGAGGAGGTGAGAGGCAGGAGTGATCTACTTCCTCTAAAAGTTTTGACTTTTTCCTGACCATCTAAAAATAGGAATACTGTTTTCGATGTCCTTCAAAAACTGAGGCAATGGTTAGCTCAATTGTCGCTGTTCTACTCTTGGGGCCATATATATAAAATTAGGTCCCTCTTCCCTCTTCATATGTCAAAGGCAGTTGTCACTTTACTTTCAAATTTTTCCACCTCCTAAATTTGTTCCTATCTTGCCCTCAAATTTACCTCACACCAGCAGTCTAGTACATAGCAAATCCCATTATCATATACAAATCATATGTTTGATATTAATATCATGTGTATATTAATAAATGAATAGATGACTTCTGACCACTAGTCTCTGAACTCACTTATGGTCTTCTGAATAGGCTCAAAATAAAGAGATGGAGGAAAATTTACCCAGCAAATAGAAAGTAAAAAAAAAAAATGCTGAGGTTGCAATCCTAGTCTCTTGACAATACAGACTTTAAACAAAGATTTTTTTAAAAAAGACAAAGAAGGGCATTACATAATAATAAAGAGAACAATTCAACAAGAAGAGCTAACTAATCTAAATATATATATGCACCAAATACATATATAGATTCATAAAACAAGTTCTTAGAGACCTACGAAGAGACTTAGACTCCCGCACAATAATAGTGGGAGACTTTAACACCCCACTGTCAGTATTACACAGATCAATGAGACAGAAAATTAACAAGGATATTCAGAATTTGAACTCAGCTCTGGAGCAGGTGGACCTGGTAGACATCTACAGAACTCTTTACCCTAAATCAACAGAATATACATTGACCATATAATTGGAAGTAAAATGCTCCTCAGCAAATGCAAAAGAACTGAAATCACAACAAACAGTCTCTCAGACCACAGTGCAATCAAATTAGAACTCAGGATTAAGAAGGAGATCATTCGGAACCACACAATTTCATGGAAATTGAACAACCTGCTCCTGAATGACACCTGAGTAAATAATGTAATTAAGGCAGAAATCAAGAAGTTATTTGAAACTAATGAGAACAAAGAGACAACATACCACAATTTGTGACACAGCTAAAGCAGTGTTAACAGGGAAATTTATAGCACTAAATGCTCACATCAGAAAGCTAGAAAGATCTCAAATTGACAACATCACAATTAAAAGAGCTAGAAGGCTTGGGAGACTGAGACACGAGAATCACTTAGCCCTGTAGGTGGTCGTTGCAGTGAGCCGAGATCACGCCATTGCACTCCAGCATGGGCAATAGAACAAGACTCAGCAAAAGAAAGAAGAAAAAAAGAAGGGAGGGGAGGGGAGGGGAGGGGAGGGGAGGGGGAAAGATTCTCAGAAAATTAGGACTAGAAGAGAAATTCCTCAATTTGATGAGAAGCACTTATGAAAAATTTAGAGCTAATATTACACTTAGAAGAAATACTGAATATTTTCTCCTATAATCAAGAACAAAGCAAAGAAGCCCACGTTCACACTTCTATTTAACATTGCACAGGAGGTTGTGGCCAGTAAAATAACACAAGAAAAAAAAGCATCATATTTGCCAAGAAGAATTGAAAGTGTTTTTATTCACAGGTGACATCATGACTATGTGGAAAATTCCTTGGAATCTGAAAAAAAAAAAGCTGCTACAACTCACACATTGTTTGGCAAGGTATAGTGTACAGAATCAACATACAAAAATAATTGTGTTTCTGTATACCAATAATTAATGATCAGAAAATAAATTTTTAAAAAATATAATTTGCAGTAGCATAGAAATGTGACATGTAGGCAGAACTATAAAGGAAGATGTCAAATTTGTATACTGAAAACTGCAATACATTGTTGAGAGAATTTTTAAAAGATGGTAGTAGGTAGAAAGATATATCTTATTTATCATTGGAAGACTCTTTTTTTAAGGTGTTATTTACCCTCATGTAAATCTATATATTCTGTGCAAACCCAATCAAATCCCAGTGTAACCATGGAACCAGCCCAAACTAAGCCTACTCTGCTGATAACAATAAGTGGGGTTACCTTTTAGGTGTAACAGAGCCAAAAACTGCAAGTATGTAACCCAGGAATGTATAAAAAACAAGTTTTGATTTCTAACAACATCCAGAACCAGTGACTCCTCCCTTCTGAACCAAGAAGACTGGGACATAACCGGAACGTGGATACTGGAACTCTTTCAGAAATGAGGTGATCCACTGGCCTGGAAGATTCAATGCTAAAATCTGCCTCAACGTACCTTTCCACAAATGGTCAAATTTAAAGCCCTTCAATTAGACCCCAAAAAGCTATATTCCTAAACTCTTTCCCTTACCCATAAATTTGCACCAGACCCAAACTGGGGAGACAGAATTGATCCCTCTCCTGTCTCCTTGCTGACTGGCTTTGCAAGAAAGCCTTTCTTTGTTCAAAAGCCAGTGCCATCATTATTAACTTCTGTGCACATTGGACAGTGGCTTCCTTTGCTCAATAACACTGGCAGATGTTTTCTGTAGAAATTAACTCACTAGTTCTAACATTTCTATAGAAATGAAAAGGAATGGAATAGCAGAAAATGAAATAAAACTTTGAAGAATAATAACAAATTTGGAAGGCTAACATTACATAAATGTTACACCGATTAGGACAGTATGGTATTGGTAATATACCAATTAGTCAATATTGTAAATATATACAAATAGAGCACTAGAACAGAATAGATCATTATGAACTAGACAGACACATAATAACAATTAATTTTGACAAATTCAACAGGACAAATCAGTGGATAAGAATAAGGATAAGGATAAAAGGATAAGAATAAAGATCAAGACAATCTTTTCAACTAATCATGTTGGAACAGTTGAACATTCATATGTAAAAGAAGGCTCTCTGTCTCTCTTTTCTTCCGAGGTGAGGGACTTGAAAGCCACCAATTTAATGTTAGATACGCCTCTAGCCTGTATTCCTGAGAGACTGCATGAAAACTGTCCCCACTCTGCACTCTGCACTTTTAAATTAAATTGGTCATGTAATGTGAACCAAGAAATGAACCTTTTATGAAACTCACATTGTAGATGCTACAGCATAGCCTATCCTATCATGTCTCATCCAGACAGTAAGAAGCTTCTCGATAAGTAATAGTCAACAGAAGTGAAATGATGTAAAGTTTTTGATCTGTTATTTATACCTCACCAGAATTAAAGATGACTGAGCAAATAGGATTACGGCAAGATATAAGAAAATTATGAAAAATATACACAGATGTTACACATTCTATAAGGAAAAATACCATTTGTGACTTGTTTTTGTTTTAAATGCTTTTATGAGATATAATTCACATATTATACAATTCACTCATTTAAAGTGTTCAATTAAATGAATTTTAATATATTCCACAGACATGGGTAACCATCACCACTGTCAATTGTAGAACATTGTATTGCCTCAAAAAGAAACCCCATACCCTTTAGCTGTCACGTCCCTATTTCCCTATCATCCCACATTCCTCCCCACCCCAGCCTAAGCATCTACTAGTCTTCTTCCTATATCTGTATATTTTCATATTCTGGATTTTCATCTAATGGCACTATAGAATATGTGGCCTTTTGTGATTGGTTTCTTGTACTTAGCATATTTTCAAGACTCATACATGATGTCTGTATCAGTACTTTATTCTCTTTAATAGTTAAATAATATTTGATTATATGACTAAAGCACCTTTTGTGTATTCGTTTATCCACTGATGAACGTTTGGGATTTTTCTATCTTTTGGCTATTATAAATAGTGCTGCTAAGAAAATAAAAATGGAAATAGTAAAAGACTTTTCATATGTATATGCTAAATAATTCTATTTTAATTATGTATTGTTCTTTAAAACACCCTGAGTCCAAAACTCAGAGATACAAAACAACAGTATTTTATTTTACTTTATTTAATTTAATTTTTATTTTAAGTTCTGGAGTACATGTGCAGAATGTATGGGTTTGTTACATAGGTAAACATGAGCCATGGTGGTTTGATGCACAGATCAACCCATCACCTAGGTATTAAGCCCAGTATCTACTAACTGTTATTCCTGATGTTCCCCCTCCCCTGAACCCCCACTCCGACAGGCCCTAGTGTGTAGGGGGAAGCAGCAATGGAGGAAGGGTTTACAGTGTGCCTATGTAAACTGGTTGTAAGTAATGTATAAAAGAAATCAGGAACAATAAACTGCCGAAGGCCACAGAGGCCTCTGGGGAGGAAGGCCTGTCTATTGCCAGCGTGTTCCCACGTGCAGAGTGTCCTAAGCTCTGATATTCTAAACATAGTGCCCAAGGACATAGCACTCCCTTGAAGCACTGAAATGTAACCAGACATGTAGGCTCCTTGCAAAGCCCGCTCCCACCAGCTGCACTGTCTGTTGATAAGCATACACTTTTAGCTCATGAGAAACTCATATAAACTACCACTGCTATCAGTTTTATGTTTGATGCACAGCCTCCCTTCACCGATTCACCCTGCCACCTGCACTGTAGATAAAAGTGACTGTGTCAGTAAATATTGTGTAAACCAGAGTTCGGGGCCTTCACTGCCTTCAGTAAAAAGTGATGGTCCCCTGGTCCCACTTTCATTCTTAATCTGTCTTTTTCTCATTCCTTTGTCACCACTGAACTTGGGGTACCCATGGGTGG
>CAUYLG010053922.1:0-104303 GCA_963573385.1 Cacajao melanocephalus | reverse complement strand
TTTTTTTTTTTGAGACAGGGTTTCTCTCTTGTTGTCCAGACAAGAGTGCAATGGCATAATCTCAGCTCACTGCAACCTCTACCTCCCAGGTTCAAGCAATTCTCTTGCCTCAGCCTCCCGAGTAGCTGGGATTACAGGCACCTGCCACCATGCCCAGCTAGTTTTTGTATTTTGAGTAGAGATGGGGTTTCACCATGTTGGCCAGGCTGGTCTGAAACTCCTGACCTCAGGTGTTGCACCCACCTTGGCCTCCCAAAGTGCTGGGATTACAGGCGTGAGCCACCACACCTGGCAAAGTTTCTTAATATATTGAAATGAAGGGATAATTTTCATAAATCAGAGACACTGCAGTAAAGGCTTTCTATACTTCATTTTACTATGCAAATCCGTTTTTATTATAGACAATATCAAGTACAGACAAACAAAAGGATTTTAAAAACCTATGATCCTACCACCAAGACACAGATACACCAACACTGTGTTCTTTCAGACTTTTTTTCTTGTATGTCCTTTTTTTTCTTTAACGGACATTTTATAGAAACCAATCTGAAAACCACTGTGCTCATTTCCCAAACATAACTCAATAACTTTAAACCCATATTGCCATTTTTAAGGTCATGTAATCTCTTGTTGTGTGAACGTACCATAATTTATTTAACCAATTTCCATTTCTAGGTGTTCGCCATGTTTCCAGTTTTGCAGTAATCTAAAGGAAGAAAGATATTTTTGTGTGTATATCCATTCTTGCATAATTGCCTAAGTTATTTTTTACCTTCTGCACATTACATTTAAACACAGTGTCTTTCTCATTTCTTCAAGAAACGGCTTTTGAGCTCTGGGTTTTCACGTAGTTGTGCCTTTTAACCTTTGTTTTAGGTGTATGAGCACCAAGATGGTAGCAAATCACTGAAGCTGGGTGACTTTGGACTGGCCACCATTGTAGACGGCCCCCTGTACACAGTCTGTGGCACCCCAACCTACGTGGCTCCAGAAATCATTGCAGAGACTGGGTAAATGCTTCTCTTATGCTTAAGTGCTGTGCTTGCAAAAGAACTTGCCGGCTTCAAGAATAGGAAAAACAGTACTGCTGTGTCCCATCCGGAGAGAAATAGCTATCAGATTTCTTTCACTCTTTTTAAAATTTTATTTTATTCTTTAACGTTTACAGTGAGAGCCGTTTTGTCTGTTTTCCCAATCTGTTTTGTCAGTTACTGCAATCTTAAGGCTTCCATTTGGTCTTTGTTAAAGGTAGAACAGAAGTTATTAACCCCAGAGTGAAAAATGTTCGGACGAACAGAAACACACAGCGATGGTAATTAACTCTCATTTGGAGATAAAAGAAACAGACGCTGCTGTGTGCGGTGATTACAGTCTCCTGCGGTTATTGCTCTCAGCTGCCCTTATCCTCCAGTCCAGGTCCCATTTGGGACCTCTTGGGGATCCACTGATTTTCTGTGGAGTACGAACACCTTTAGGCATCAGGGGCCATTGAGAATTTCCGGGTTTCTGTGTGCAGAATCAGACGAATGTGGGGAGAAGGGTAGGGTAGCCTATTCCTTACTAAGGACTCACAGTATTCCAGCCTGAAACTCCTTTAATTCTTACTCTTCCAGTAGGTAGTGCAATTCCCATTTTGCACTTAAATAAATTGATACGCTAATGGGTTAGAGACCATGCAAGTTCATGACTAGTTTTAGTGGCTGCATCAGAATCTGAATTCAGGTCAGCCTAAGTCAAAGACTCCTTTGGTAAGAAGCCCTATTTCTTACCAAGGGCCATAGGCAGGCTCTGCGGTGCCATCCTTAAGCAGAAGGAATGGGGAGGGTGGGGGTGCTGAGGGGAAGCAGCCCTACTTTTTCTTCTCATTAGTAGTTTCAGTTCACACCTGGAGATCTAGGTGGCACCTCCCCCGTGACCAGTTGGAGATAGTTTTTTTGTTTGTTTGTTTTTGTTTTTTATTTTTTTGCTTGTACCATAGACCACAAGGGCAGAAAAACCAGATAGATGTGAAGGGAATCCCAATAGGGAAATTCCTGGGGTGAGATGTGAGGGAGTGAGGACTTTGCTATTTGGCAAATTTGAATGAAGTGGGAGCCCACATTCATAGCCTTGGCTGACTTCCCTCAAGTGGGGCTGCCTGGGGCACAGCCACACTTTCTACTGGAACATATTCTGCCTGCTGCTGGGAGGAAGTGGTGAGTCTTGAAGACCTTGTTGGGGACCAGCTCTGACACTAACTGTGTGACCTTATGCAAAATTACTCAGCCGTCTGAATCTGTTTTCTCTTCTGTACAATGGGCAATACTTGTCTTGTCCAACCTACGGAGTTGCTAGGAAAACAAAGTATGGTCATGTATGTCAGTGCTCTATAAATTTGAAAACATTCTAGAAATAATTATTATTCCTAAAGTAAGGGAGTTTATCTCAAGGGTCCATCCCTATCTCAAAATTGTAATGACTATAATAAACCTTTTGGCTGAAACCCTTCATTTACTGATATTTATATATAAGCCCAGGCATGAAATCCTTTGATTTTTGTTTCTGCACCTTGGTCTTTTTAAAAATTATTATTTTTAAATTTTTTTCCTTGAACTCTAGCTGGCGACTTTTAGTTTAATGTTTGTTGTTGGGATTTTTATTTTGTTTGGTGTTGTTTTTGTCTTGGAGGAGAAAATATATTGATTTTATCAAGCTGCATAATTTGTCCGAGTCTGACTCTCCTAACTCTAACATCCCTTATTTTTCCAGATATGGCCTCAAGGTGGACATCTGGGCAGCTGGTGTAATCACTTATATCCTGCTGTGTGGTTTCCCTCCATTCCGTGGGTATGGGCAACAATCTTTTATTCAGCACTGACAAAGCATTTCTCTATTCTCCAAGTGATCCATTGGCTCTTCTTGCACAAAGGAGCCTGTGGCAGGAAATGAGCACAAGAACTTTGCTTGCAATCCTTATTATTTTTTCCATGTCGTGCATGCTAATTTACATGCCTTCCCTGTTTCTTCCTCATATCATTACAAACTCATTCTTTCTTTCTTTCTTTTTTTTTTGAGACAGAGTCAGTCTCTGTTGCCCAGGCTGGAGTGCAGTGGTGCAGTCCCAGCTCACTGCAACCTTTGCCTCCCAGGTTCAAGCAGTTCTCCTGTCTCAGCCAATTGAATAGCTGGGATCACAGGTGCATGCCACCATGCCCAGTTACTTTTTGTATTTTTAGTAGAGACAGGGTTTCACCTTGTTGGTCAGGCTGGTCTCGAACTGCTGACCTCAAGTGATACACCTGCCTCGGCCTCCTGAAATGCTGGGAATACAAGTGTGAGCTGCCACACCCAGCCCAAAAACTCTTTCTTAATTTACCAAAGCAGTTCCACGTTGACATTTTTTAATTGCTTAAAAACACACATTTTACGCCTTTACGGGAAAAGGAAGGGCTCCAGTACCTAAGACTGAAAAGACTGAGTTGATATCTTAGTGCTGTTTTTTCCTTGTTGTCGTTCACCTAAACAGAAGTGGTGATGACCAGGAGGTGCTTTTTGACCAGATTTTGATGGGGCAAGTGGACTTTCCTTCTCCATATTGGGATAATGTTTCCGATTCTGCAAAGGTAGGTTTCCACTGCCTTCCTCTTCCCCATATCCTGTGTGTCTTAACGGAATTATTTATTCCAAATCATTGTGTGCAAAGAGACTAATGACATCATAAGTGTGATTTCTGTACACGTTTTAATTGTAATTGCTAGGTTTTCCAGGATTGCACAGTCATCAAGTCATCTGTTCACAGACATCCTAACAAATACTTATCAAGTCTCTCCATCTGCTGCCTTCATCTCTCCCAGGTGTCATTCCAGTGACATTGCTATAGCTTCTGGCTGTGCCCCACCCTTGCCAGGCTTGAGCCCAGCTCAGATTTCTATATGGCCTGGCCTGTGGTTTCACCTCTCTCAGGTCTTGATTTAATGCCATTTTCTTAGTGAAGCCTTCCAGACCTTCTTGTTTCCAATTGCATCTCTTAAACCTTACCTGGCTTGCTGTATCCTACTTGTCTGTTTTATTTTTCTCCAGAACACTTACACCTGTGTGTCCATCTGGTATGCTATCTAACTACCTATCTCTCTACCCAAAAAGATAGGTATAAATAGGTAGGCATATCTTCTTTATATAGTGAGTTTCCAGACTCTCTCCATCCACTGGAATGCAAATTCTGCGAAGGCCAGGATTTTTATCTATTTTTTCTGTTGCTGTAGCATCACTGCCTAAAGTATGGCCAGTATATAACTGGTGCTCAATATATATTGAATAAATGAACAAGCATATGAATGAATCCATCAATTAATCAAAGGGAAGAAAAGTCAACCTCAATGTAGGTTGAAATCATCAAGAAAGACGTTATGGGGAAGCTATGATTTAAGTTGAACCTTGAATAGTAGCCAGGATTTAGAGGCAGAGGGGGAAAAAACCACAAGATTCATGGCTTTTATCCCATGAAACTAAAAGATCAATTCTTAACATGGATGGAGGTGATGGTTGCACAACAATGTGAATGTACTGAATGCCAGTGACAATTATTTTAAGAAATAATTATCTTTTGGTTGCTCAATATGTATACCTTTGCTTTTGCCATGTCACGAGTGTGAGTTCCCTTTAAAAGCCAACCCCTCAGACCTGAGCACTTTGTGTAGAAAATGATGCATATTGTGTGCAAGTCTCTCATTTTCTTCAACTGTGTAGGAACCTGGCAGAAAAGGAGTGTCAGAGAGAGGCGCAGATTAAAGGAGATGGGATGATACAGCTGCAGGGCTGGGGGCTCTTCAGGAACGTGCCCAGCTCTCCGTGCCATCACTGCATGAACTGAGCGCTCACAGTTTCTGACAAATAGGACCATCTCCTATACCTCCATAGCACCTGCAAAGGGCATCACACATAGCAGATGCTTTCACAAGTTCTGGTCCAAGTTAGAAAGTGAATGAAGAAGGCTAAGTGAACTCTCTCCCTCAATGAAAATAAATCATCCCTATCCCGAGTGGTACTATAAAGCCTCTGTATAGTGGTACTATAAAGCCTGTGTATGTTTTATGGATAACACATATCTAACCATTTCATGCCATGGGAGCTTCTAACCCAAGTGCACAATTGTATACCATACTCATCGTTACGACCCAAGTAGAGCATTCCTGGTCCAAGTCCATTTGAGCTCATGAGAAAGTTCCATTAATTTCAGGATGATAAAATTGTTGACCTCTTCATAGTTCTGTTTTCCTTTGTATTGATTTGTCTGGAAGTTTTTGAAGCAATTTTAATGTATTTCTTTAGAATTCTTTAGCTACTAAAGGATAAATTCTATCTTACCACCTAGCTCTTGGCAATTCTGCCCTTCCTCATTTCTTTCTTTTGAACCTAAGTATGCTGTCTTGAAATTCATGGAAAAAAATCATTTTTCCTTTCAGCTGCTAAAGTGAAATTTTAAGTAAAGTGTTTTTTAAAATCTGACTTCTATATTAAACTAATTAATCTGTCTTTAATGTGCAAAATGCTAGACAAAGAAATCATATTAATTTCTTAACTTGTATACTTTCTTTACTACAAAAGTTTTTATGAAATTGATTTTATTATTAATTTAATTTTTATTCAACCACAAGCTATGTATTTATAATTCCAAGTACTTACCATTTTTAACTTTTTTAAAAGTGATAAGTAGCCACAGGTAAGTGGAGTTGATATGTTTAAGATTTAGACCTTTTACAAATGCTTTTCGAAACTAAAAGAGAATTCCTGCGTTTGCACATATCCAGCTTTTCTCCTTAAATTCAGATAATTGGACTCTAATGTTCCCCTTCACAGGAGCTCATTACCATGATGCTGTTGGTTGATGTAGATCAGCGATTTTCTGCTGTTCAAGTCCTTGAGCATCCCTGGGTTAATGTAAGTGACTCACACCCTTTTCTATGTTCACGCCTAACATTCCTTTTAAAAATCATTTGCAGATTTCTTAATGTTATTGTCTCCTTTTGAAAGTGTTGCGGGCCGGGAGCAATGGCTTACGCCTTTAATCCCAGCCCTTTGAGAGACCGAGGTGGATGGATCGCCTGAGCTCAGGAGTTTGAGGACAGCCTGGGCAACATGGCGAAACCCTGTCTCTACCAAAAAAATACAAAAAATTAGCTGGACATGGTGGCACATCCCTGTGGTCCCAGATACTCAGGAGGTTAAGGTGGAAGGATTGCTTGAGTCTGGGAGGCAGAGGTTGTAGTAAGCCAAGATCATGCCACTGCACTCCAACCTGAGTGACAGAGCAAGACTCCATCTTAAAAAAAAATTGTTGTGTTTCGTTTCCCCGCGCCCCCCACCCCCAACCTCATATGTGCCATGACAGTTACAGGATGTGCCATGACTTATTCCATGAGGGCATCTGATGTATCTATTATATTTTATTCTGATGAGATTGCCTTCTACCTGGTGAGATGCCCATGGCCTCAATCTTCTACCCCACAACCTGCTTTCTGCGGTCCAGATTAGAGCTGAATAATCATCAATAAGACATAACGGACTTTCTGAGTCTGTCCCGCTTTATTCATAATTCCTACCAAGAGTGAAAGTGACCTACGGGTTTTTGCATACATCTTGTGCTACTCCACTGCAGCACTTCTCAAACGTGAATGTGCTCACAAATCACCTAGAGATCCTGTTAAAATGCAAATTCTAACACAGTAGATTGGAGGCTCTGCATTTCTAAAAGCTTCCCGATGCTGCCTCTGCGGCTGTTCTTTGAGTACAAGGGTCTAATGGTATTACATTAACTATGAAGGAATTCTCCAGAGCAGAGTCATTATTTTTAACTCTGTATTTCTCTTTAACTGGTGGGTAAAATTTGTTTTGATTAATAATACTCATAGTTGGCTGGGTGCACTGGCTCATGCCTGTAATCCCAGCACTTTGGGAGGCTGAGGCAGGCAGATCGCTTGAAGCCAGGAGTTTGAGACCAGCCTAGTCAACAGGGTGAAGCCCGATCTCTACTAAAAATACAAAAATTAGCTGGGTGTGGTGGTGCACACCTGTGATCACAGCTACTTAGAAGGATTAGGCATGAGAATCACTTGAATCTGGGAGGCAGAGGCTGCAGTAAGCTGAGATCATGCCACTGCACTCCATCCTAGGCAACAGAGTAAGACTCCATCTCAAAAAAAATAATAATAATAGTCTGGGTATGGTGACTCATGCCTGTAACCCCAGCACTTTGGGAGGTCAGGGTGGGCAGATCACTTGAGGTTAGGAGTTTGAGACCAGCCTGGCCAATATGGTGAAATCCTTTCTCTGTTAAAAACAAAAATAATTAGCTGGGCATGGTGGCATGCACCTGTAATCCCAGCTATTCAGGAGGCTGAGGCAGTAGAATCACTTGAATCTAGGAGGTGGAGGCTGCAGTGAGCTGAGACTGCGCCACTGCACTCCAGCCTGGGTGACAGAGCAAGACTCCATCTCAAATAATAATGATAATACTCATAATTAATACTGACAGAATGCTTAACTTCTAGAGTCTGCCAGAAATATTTTAAGCATCTTATATACCTTAACTGTATTGTGTTTGTGCTGAGTGTGTTCTTCCCACAACTTTATAATTTTGTAATCTAATTACTATGGTAATCCCCATTGACAGATGGGGAAGCTCCATCACTAGGTTTAATGGTTCCTACTGCCAGAATAGAAGACAGATATAGGTTTGAATATATACATGGACATGGTCATAGAAGTGGACAGTTATAAAATTGTCAGCTCACTGATATAAATTTTACCAGCCTCCCTACTGCACTGAATCATCTGGCTGTACATTAAAGGCAACAAAATGTTCTGTTTCTCTGAATTGTCACCTTGGTGAGTAGTCGAGTGATTTGTTTTGTTTTGTTTTCCAAAACAACAAAAGCTTGAGGTCAAGGCATGATGGAAAGCACAGTCAACCTGTCAGGTGACTACATATGGGGTGACAAGAACTTGGAATCTCATTCATGTTCTGCCACTTGGTGGCCGCAGGTCTAGGTTCCAGCATTCTACATGTCTGATTATGATGCTTCACACTCCACTGGGAGTCTACATACAAATAACAGAAGAATAGACGTGAAAATGAGCATGTAGAGCTATGCACTGAGGTTTAAGATTTCTCATATAGCAGTTTTCTAACTGGTGTACAGACATGCAAAGATAGTAACCCCCACGGCCCTAGGGACAGTGAGGCTATGCAGCCAGCATCCAGGAGTGGTCACGTCCAGTCTCCACGACATTGGCATTCACCCCAGGGTGCTAAGCAAAATTATCCTTTTCTATGAAGCTGAAAAGATTTGGAAGCATCTTATCTGAGCCTCATAACAAGCCTACAAGATAGGCAGGATGGGTATTATTGTACTCATTTTACAGATGAGGAGATGAAGGCTGTGCAGGGTAGATTTTCTGAAAGTAGATAAGCTTGCAATTGAGCCAGAATTTGCAGCCAGATATCCTCACTCTCAGCCCAGATGTTTTAACATCCCATGCACCACATTACATCTACCCTGCCCTTTGTTACACATAAAACCACGGTAATGTTGCAAACAGGTAGGTACAATAGGGACACGGCCATTGTTGTAATAATTGCTAATACAATTAGCAACCTTTCCAAACTCACTTACCCAGGTCGTGGTACCTTTTCCTTAGCTGTGCAGGGAGGAAGAGGCACAAGCCAGCTGTAGGCTCTCTCAATGGCAGTGATTGGTTCTGACTGATCCACATGGGCTCATTAAAAACCCACCATCCATAAACTGACAAATTGCATGTTAGCTCTGGAAAAACTGGGACAGGGTGACCACACAGAAGAAACTAGACAATCTGAATTTGACATGTGGCCTTAAAAGTCCCCTGAAGCTTTTTTTTTTTTTTTTTTTTTTGAGACAGAGTCTCTCTCTCTGTCACCCAGGCTGGAATGCAGTGGTGCAATCGTGGCTCACTGCAGCCTCCACCTCCTGGGCTCAGGCAATCCTCCTGCCTCACCTTCCCAAGTAGCTGGGACCCTAGGTGTGCGCCACCACACCTGAGTAATTTTTTAAAAATTATCTATAGAGATTTATAAATACATTTTCATCAGAGGGACACTCCGTGCCAGCCCGGCCCTCTAGGAACAATGTCGGAGACAACCATACAGTTCCAGGGCAGCGAGAGTGGCTTCCCCAGTCTGCTCTGTGGGGAGACTTCCCAGAGAAGGAGGTGCCAGAGCTCCATCCTGGAGAAGTCCGGGAAGGAGATATCTGGCAGTCAGTTCCAGCAGAATGTGTGTGTTTGCTAGAAGATAACTTTGTAAATGTGAGCAAATTTGTTTATGTACATGAGGGGTCTGGAGTGCTGTTGGGAACAGCGTTAATCTTCCCCTGATTCCAGACGAAATGGCCCTAGATCAATAATATCCCAACTCAACTGCGGTAAAGAAACAAAATAAAGACTTCTGGCTGTTACCAGTGAAAAATTAGGTTGCTCATTTTCCTATGGCAATATGTACATGTCTCAGCAATAACTGGCCACCTCCTCAACCTGCTCTTGTGCACATTTTTACACATGGTCCCACTTTGCCCATAATTACGTTCCATGGCTCCCTCTGGATCTTAGACGTCTGCTGTCATTTCAGTTTCTCCTCTCAGATTTCCTAAAGACATTTTCTAAAAGCAAGGAGAGAATCTCAGTAATCATCTAGGAGATCGAAAACTTAAAAAAAAAAAAAAAACCCTTTCTATAATACTACAAACAGACTTAACATCCTCAAAAAACATCAGTTTTAATAAAAGCTTTAAAAGACTTGATTAAGAAGTGACTGCTTAACTTTTGAAAGTAACTAAATCAGAAAACGGATCTTTTTGTATCTGAAAATAATAAATGATTAAAAGTAAGCTTTCACAATCAGCCTTTTTAGTATTTGTTGAAGTCTCTAAGTACAATAAATGAATGACCAAGCAAATGAAATAAATAAATTAGGGATTTCAAAGGATATCCATTTAGTATGACATTTTACATTTGGCAATCAAATTATATCTCATTACCGCAAAGTAGAGAAGGGGAGAGAAAAGCACTAACAATTATGTGAACCCTAAGGACGTTGTCAAAAAGCTCTTCCTCTGCTCTCATTAGTTCTAACTTTCTCTACTGCTTATACCATGACCTTTTTACCTGGCATACTTGGAATTGAAAAGGCAGTCTAGACCGGGTGCAGTGGCTCACGCCTGTTTACCCCAGCACTCTGGGAGGTTGTGTCGGGTGGATCACTTGAGGCCAGGAGTTCAAGACCAGCTTGGCCAACATGGTGAAACCACATCTCTACTAAAAAACAAAAACAAAAATTAGCCCGGCATGATGGTGAGTGCCTGTAATCTCAGCTACTGGGGAGGCTGAGGCACGAGGATGGCTCGAACCTGGAGGGCAGAGGTTGCAGTGAGCCAAGATGGAGCCACTGCACTCCAGCCTGGGTGATGGAGGGATACTCTGTCTCAAAAAACAAACAAAAACAAAAAACAAAAAAAAAGAGAGAAAACAAAAAAAAAAAAGCAGCCTCATGTAAAACAGAGAATAGACAACAGGGCCGCAGAACTGGAAAACCTAGTTGGCAAAAGTCGCTTGTTTTAGCCTCACTCCAGGAGCTTCCTCTAAGTTCACCTTTATTTTTTACACACCCTGGGTCTGAATCCCACCATCCTCCACCATATTCTTGCCTTTTGCTCTGTTATTGGAAGAGTCATGAGCAAGTCCTCTCTGTGGATGGTTCCAATGAGCCACATGAACAAAGCCATCCTCAGTAAGCAGCCTCATGTCTGGAAGAGGAATGTAGACCTGTGGAAGGAGCACCAGCTTACCCACTTGTGTGACCTTGTTGGGCAAGTCTTTTCTCTCCTTCGAAACTGTTTTCCTATCTGTGAAATGGAGAAAATAGGATTCTCCTCTCCACTTGCTATGTGGATGGGAAAAGATCATATATTAATCTTTTAGGTGCAATCTTAAGTCCTAGCACCTTACAAGTACTTAGCAAATATTTGATGAATTTGAATCTGAGTGAGATGACAACTGTATCATCCATCACCATGTGCTGATGAGATTCAAATTGTGATTCATATTGGTGAATGAGAAGCTTGATTTAGGAGGAAAGACTGTCATCCCCAAACATGATCTTGTTTGTGTGCCACAGATCTAGATAGATAATACGTGCATCATCAGCTCTGTTACTTTCTCCAGCATCTCAGCTATTTTGTTTAATGTAGTTACAAAATACCCACAGAAATTGTCCCAGCTACATTTCTTTATCCTATTACCCATCTAGTGGAGAACAAGGTGATTTAGGTACATTTATTATAAGAATAGAATAGGCAATAATACATCTTGACTTTTTCAGGAATTGGAACGAGGGTTGAGTCACTTTCCCCACAAACGATGCTTTATTGATAGAAAATGTAGGTTCATGATAAATTCATAAACAGAATTGACATTTCCAGAAAAAAATCTTATTTGTAATTAGGACCAAATGATCATCATTGTAATATTTTAAATATATTACTATCATTCCATTTTTATTTTCAAAATGTTCACCTACCTTCTCCCAGAATTATTCTTCTGATACTCTAGGATGCTATAATTTTATGAATCAATGTTTTATGTCAAATTATTTTGCCAATTTTACTGATAAGAAACTGAGGCCCAGAGGAGTCTAGTGGAGCCTCCAACACAGGGCTGATGCCTGGGTTTTGCCCACAGACATTCTCATTTAATTGGTTTGCACTGGTTTCCTGGCATCAGGACTTTTAAAAGCTCACAGGTGATTATAATGTGAGACCAAGTTCAAGAACTTTTGTACTAGCAGAACGGACTGGTTTAAGTAAATCAAATGTAGTTATTTAGCCAATTCAAGACTTTCTATCACCTTCCTGGCCTTTACATTTTAATGTACCTCCTATATCCCACCTACGTACTCTTTTGAAAAGATACTCCTAAGTCAAGATATTCAAAAAGAAGAAAAGAACAAGAGAAAGGGGAAAAAATAGGAGCCTGGATAATCTCTCAAGATATTCCATGTTGACTAGTAAAAATCAGCCCTACCCACACACAAAAAATGTACACATTCATCTTATTGTGCTGGTAGAATTTGTTAGAAATTAAGTGAAGCCCAATGACACTGTAATAATACATGAAACCACTTATTTATTTTTATAAATTTTAAATGATGACATGGAGTTTCAGTTTCCATATGAGCATTTTATCCTGTCCTTTCTCTAAAATAAATCTTAACTTGCCTCACATTTTCTCCCAAAGGGCAGTGTGAATTGTAGACAGAGAATCATAGGGCCATGCTGAAGACAGTCAAGGGGACTTGGGGTGCCAAGCAGGTGGAGATGGTTAGCAGCACACTGGGAGGTGAAGTGGAACCCCTATTGAAGAGTCCTTTAATGCTCTTGGAATTGTTTAAATCTAAATGGGGATATTCTAGCAGTAAACTGTTCAAGGCTGCCATGATTCTCATGAGTTTACAGATATTATTAATAATAGAGTCTGGCAATGAATAGACTGCAAACCAGATCCATGATTCAAAACCAAAAATCCACAAGGGGATGAGGATTTTCTAAAGCATGATGCCTGAAATGGTTTCTCAGAGGAAAGCGAGGAATTCACACTACAGAGTGACTTCACATCCATTCCCCAACAGGCCTCCCCACAGCTCTTCCCCAGGAACCCCTAGAGAAATGGAGACCAGGAGGCCAGGTCTCCTATGGACGGTGGTGAGAGTTCATTTTCCATTTTGCAAACTAATTTTGTTCTTGTCAGTTGCAATGCTCTGCCAAGTGGTGGATGGGAATTTCTAATTCAAAAACTACTAACCTCAAACCACAACCAGCCTGTGTCAAACTTCAGAAACTACCCCCAAACCAGAACGTATGGTAATAATACTATAACTGTTTGTAAAATGCTGCCAGATTTGTCACATTTAGAAAATTCATAGCACATTTTTGGCACATAATCTATTCTGAATAATGGTGATAAAGAGGTATATATAAAACGTATGTTTTTAATGTCCCCATTTATTTTATTGATGCATGATAGTAAGTTAGCAAAATCTCCATCATCAATTTGTATGGCGCAGGTACAGATTAGATCCCTGCAAAGCCAATTTTTTAAGTCTTTTAATCCAATTGTGCTGAAAGCCTTCAAAATTTATGTAAAAACACTGCAGACTGTTTCATTGTCATGGTGTGTGTGTATGTGTGTTTTTGTGTATATGTATGTGTTTTACCTCCTCCAGACACCTTATTTCATTGGAAAGAAAATCCTGAAACATTTTAAGATTTACGAAGTCAAAAGCATCTCTGACAACTTGTGAGGGTTGTTTCGCTACTTGCATTGCTTCAACATGAACTAATAACCCAAGGGAAGCTCAAACCTTCACTGGAATTTAAAGCTGGAGGCCTTCACCTCCAGGCCCCAGCATCTGAAAGAGTTGCTAGGAACCTTGACAGGAGATTAGGACCAGGACAGGGCTGGGAAATGATAGGGAAATCCACTGTGAGGTGGTGAGAGAGCAAACTCCTAGTTTGGGAACTAGCAGTGGGGGGAAAACCAGGGGAAGGCAAGTTTCTGAAAAGATGCCAGTGATGGGGAGTGAAAAGAAGGTGGAGTTCTTCAGCAAGAGCTGGGTCTTTCTCAGTAGGTTAAATAGGGGCTGCTCTTATGAAAACCCAGCTTGCTTTCCCCAAATTTGCACCAGGATGGGAAACACAGCCTGTGCCCGTCATAGGACCACCCTGTTGGCTCCGTGCCACTTTATTCTGTCCAGTGTCAGCCGGGCCTTGCTGCACTGCTTGCTGCACATAGGAGCCTAGAGTCCTAGCCCTAATAGGTCACGCTGACACATCCCAGATTGGTGGACACCTCGTCTCCACTTGACAGAGAAGTTTCTGTGTGTTCCGCTGGGTCCCTAAAATGCTCAGCGTCTCCTTTAGTGACCTCCAGATAATTCATAGGCTCCCTTAAGTCATGTCTGAATATTCTCTGGTTCGTTCGGCCCCTAATTCAATTCTCATTCCCTCTCACCACTGTGCCACTTTGATCATGGAAAAGATGATTCACTGAGTATTTTCATTTAGCACTTAAGCAGTCCTTTTGTAGCTGATGCCATTCTAGTGAGTGTCCTCAATTGATGTAACCTGGTGTGGGGGAAAAAAAACAAAATAACAGAGTTTCAGGCCTGGTTTGATGCTGACTCGACCACTTTCTAGCTGTGTGACATTGAGCAAATGTTTAAAACTAAACGGGAATATTCTAGCAGTAAACTGCTCAAGACAGCCATGCTTCTCATGAGTTTCTCATGATTTCATCTTGCTGAGCCTCATTTTGCCCATCTTCAAAATGGGAATGATAATGACTAATATGGACGGAAGTTTGAAGAGGAAAGAGATCAGACATGTAAATAGCAGTGAACACTGTGTCATTGTCCTCTCCCTGCCATGCCCTTCTAACCCCTTCTAACTTACCTTCCCTGTACCTCTGCTCATTCTCTCTGTTTCATCTTTGCCCCAGAGAAAGAGGTAAACCTATACCGCCCCAAGGCAAACCACTTTGCCTGTCCTCCGTCCCCACCCTGCCCTTTCTCTATCTTTCAACTCTCTTTTCACTAGCTTCTTATCCTAAGACCACAAATATGCTCGAGTTTCTTTCATCCTAAAAAGGAAAAACCTTTCCCCAACCTTCTCCATAATCATGTTTTTCAAACTATCTCATCATTGAAAGCTCATTTGATCACTTTGCCCAAGGTAGCCTGGAACTCTACAAAAAGATGGTAGGAAGTACATATGTAATCTCGGGGGTGAGGCCAGTAGGGCATCCAGAGTGGCCCCTTTCATTCAGGCAGAGCCTGACACTCTGCCAAAGCATGATACTAATATTCAGAAGACTTTCAGCATCATTTTATCCCTTGTCAAATGTTGAAAAACTTGCAAAAATTCTCACTTAGATCCCAAAAGCTACTGTTCAACTTAAATTACAGGGGCCTTGTGTGTCATTCACCATTTTAATAAAAACATTTTTTATATACACCCTTGTTTTAGAAC
Organism: Cacajao melanocephalus; assembly: GCA_963573385.1. Lineage (NCBI taxonomy): Eukaryota > Metazoa > Chordata > Mammalia > Primates > Pitheciidae > Cacajao > Cacajao melanocephalus. Next base: position 89,214 of record CAUYLG010053922.1, on the reverse strand, counting down.
TCTGGATGCATAATCCTAATTCTTTGTAATCATCATGTGACTTCTCTTTGACTTGTAGAGTGAACCAACAACTGGATAATGTACTCTAAAAATGCCTCAGTAAAGGGAAGGCAGTCCTTTACATTTCTTAAACTTACAATGCTCTTATTAAAAAGCTTTATTCCTAATGGAGATGAAGGCTTCGATTCTGGGGTCTTTTGGGTACTCATTTATGGCCAGTCTCCTGTTTTTTCAGCTTTCTCTGCCATGACCCTTGCACATAAACTCTTAACTAGAGACAAACTGTTTGCAGACATGACTTTGTGGCTTCCACTGCACACACTGCACACCAAATATCACCTTCCTTCTCTCTGCCTGTCAACACACTCTCCGTCATCAAGGGCCAGGTCAAGCCCCATATCCCTCATGAAGTCTGCTGTGACTGTTCACAACAGAAAATATGTCCTTTCTCCTCTGAACATCTTTGGTGCATCTAGCTGAGCCATCCAGCCACGCTGCCTTGTAACAGCTCTTTTTTATCTTGTCGACCTGTTTCACGATTTTACATAGTATGTGCATATTTTGTCTCCCAATTAACCTGCAAGGTTCTGCTGGACAGGGATCACATCTTCCTCCCACACTTTGCTATTCCTAACATAGCCCTTGACATGCTCGGCACTTCATGTGGCCCTGCTTCTGTTCCCTCCCCAAGTAGCATCCCACCTCTACTGGAATTTCACTCTATTACTAACACCAAAAAATAGAAATAGTGCAAATTGATATAATGAGAAAGCATTAGGGGTTTCCAGAAAAGCCATTAGAATGAATTGTGTTTAATTGGCGATACATGCCTTGGAACAGACCAGTTAGACCCAAGTTGTGAAAAAAAGAAATGGAGCCAAGGGTCTAGAAGAGCAAGGCCCATGCTTGCCTTTGCCCGCCGTCATTTCTCCCCTTCCTACTGTACTGCCTGGTCCATGTAGGCATGCAGTTAATGTCCACTGAGTAAGTGAATGACCAAATGCTGAAAGAAAGAGCAAATGCCATGCGGACGGACCAGCTCATGCAGAAAGAGCCAGCACATTATGCTTGATAAGCAGCAGATGTATCTTCCTGAGTGGAACCAAGAAATTACCTGCAAAATGATGGCGACGAAGAAGAAAAGAAAAATAACAAATGGCATTGAAGTGATTGCCAGGAGTTTCTTTATAGCAGTGAGTTACAAACACTGTATTATCCATTCGTTCAATTATTCCACAACTGAGCATCCATTATGTGCCAATGCCCTACGCTAAAATCTAGGGATTCTATAGTGAGCAAAACACAGTCTGTGCCTGGAAAGATCCTGCAGCCTTTTCGTCATGAACTCTATCTAGTACGTGATGGCACATACTTATGACCCTGGTTATTGTTATTCTAACAGTATTTAGTACAGGAGAACCATGTGTCCAGACTCAGTCATCAATGGCTCCAGCAGAGAATAGAGACCTGAATTAAAATGAGCTCCAATATAAACCACATCATAAGAACAGATGATTTGAAGGAAGCAAGAAGGATTTAAAATTTAAGGAAGATCTTTCTGCCTGGAAGGCTGCCTGGGATTTTAGAATGGCCAAATGAGTAGCTGTGGAACAACCCTGAGTTTATTTATGGGCCATGCAGAAGCCCAGGCTTGCCAGCCAAGACCCTTGGCTTTGGCTCTAAATGATGGGTTAAGAGGAGAAAAAGTTAAAAAGAAGACGTTCATTTTTTTTTTTTTTTGGTTGTCTAGGTTAACTTGCTCTTTGACATGTTCCTAGAGCCGTGGTTGGAATAGATTTTATTAGAAACCAAAAACAGAAATAATTTTTTTTAAATTTAGAGATAACCCTCTGAGGGTCAGATGACACAAAGCAAATTAATTTTAGAGCAGATGTGGAAATGAATGAGACCTTGGAGCAGTGCTTCCAACAACAGTGTTTAATGAGTAGACAGACATTGGTTGGTTTATTTCTGACATCTCGTGAATTCTAAGATCACGGCCTATGACTAGAAGATTTGGCCTTCATTTTTCATTTATCTCATTTTCTTTCTTTTTCTCTTCTCTTTATTTTTTTTTCTCCAGGATGATGGCCTCCCAGAAAATGAACATCAGCTGTCAGTAGCTGGAAAGATAAAGAAGCATTTCAACACAGGCCCCAAGCCGAATAGCACAGCAGCTGGAGTTTCTGTCATAGCAGTAAGCATCTGAAATATCCACCTATAACTTTTTTAAAGCAACCCACCTAAGAGACAGGCATTACTCAGGAGATTCTCCAGCCAGAGACAGCAGAATGGGTCATTTCTTTAGACAGCTCAGCCACTTAATGCACTAGAGGAGGTATGGGACTCATATATATTAGGTATTTCTGCAGATGATTTCCCTGGGTGTCACATCATTATCCAACACCTCCAGGGTGTCTTGCAGTATATATTAATTTCATGATTTATTTCTTCAAAACAGAAAACCTCCCCCATGCTGGACTGTGTGCCAATGCAAACTTTTTGGCTCTAAGAAAAAGAGTTCATAGTGTCCTTTTGCCAGGACCTAGAAAGGAAAGGGAAGCTGAGAGACATGACATTGCAGGGAGAGCTTGGAACACTGCAGATCTTGATACTAGACCTAAATTAAAGTCAAAGCATAGCAGAAAGCTATGCAGTGAGATTTTCAGTGAAACTGAATTACTGTGAACACCCAACGAAGTCATGATGTCTTGCTCCTTAGAAATTTCTGTTCTTAAAGTTGAAAGTCTTTTAACATTTACTATTTTATTGATGCGGCTGCACAAAGCCTTTTTTTTTTTCTGTTCTATACATGCAGACATACACTACATGCAGTTTGATCGCAGCTCTAGGCAAAGATTAAATTGGGCCGAGAATAATGAAATCTCATACTTCCTGGTGTCATATTCTAGAGTAAATATATTCAAGTTCCAATTACTTGAGTTTTTAATAATTTCTTCTTTTTGCCAGAGTATGTACATTTTAATAGCATATTCAATCTGAAAATCACTTGTTTATCTTCTCCAAACAAAGAATTTAAGACATTATGATGTGGACTTTTTCAGAAGTATTTATGCTACTAAATGGTACCTCTCACTCATGAGCAGTACTGAATATTGGACTACTCTAGGTATTTTCAGTTTCTTTCTTTTTTTTCTTTTTGGGTTGTGCGAGAGCTCTAAATAAAACTGAAGATAAACAAGTGACCTGTTGGAAACCACCAATCCCAGATCTGGGTTACTAAATATTTGATATGAAATTCCAGAATTTGCAAATGGTATGAATGCGTGCATACATGCTCTGGTACAGTTTGCATTTCAATAGTGATTGACATGCATGTGAGCAACTGGCACACGAGGAAAGTGAAAGGGAATGCCTACTCTTCCAGATGTTCCTCAGTGCCGCTGAAGTTTTACAATTTCAAGTTGTTCTTGCCCTCTGTCTTTAATTCTTTCTAAGAAAATTGAGTGTAGAAGTAAATTAGCCTCTACATCTTCCTTAGATGGTCAGTGTTCTTTGTTCTGAACTGATATTCAGTCAGTAATTTTTGAAAGTAACACTCTCATGGTGATTCTCTACTAAACCAGACATTCTATACTCTGTTTCCATTGTTCATTCAAGATATAAGTCTATTCCAAACATTTGATTCCACAGTTTTCTTTTGGAATGGACTGCCAGCACGCTTGTCCGTGAAAGGGACTGTTTTTCTCCTGCTAAGGGCTTACAGCTGCTAGAGAGAGTGCCTTTTCCACTTCTGTCATTTTGCTTTTGTTTTCTTTTTTTCCCCTGGTCATCTATTTTAATCAGTCTTTGGTTAAGTTTGCCTTGGTTGCTCAATATTGGTTTGTTCACAGTATTCTAGAAGTCTTATAATGACTAAGGGCAGGAACATCAGGCAATTTTCCAATTGACAGACAACACATATTTGAGGGGAAATCCTATTTTAATCAAACTTGGATAAATTCTGAAGTCTTATTCATATGAATTCATTGAAACCTCATCTAGGTGGATCTGAAAACACTTGTTAGTATTTGGAGATCAAAGATCCACTACTTTTTTTCCCTAAATGTCATGATTGGACCACTTTGAATGCAATTTTGAATGCAAGGTTCTCAATTCATCACTAACATGGTTTCCATGGGAACTGCACAAACTGGTAATATACTTACAAATTGTAAAGCGGGATGTGTAATGCTGAGCTATGCGTTGGTTGCATGCTTGTTTAATCTTTACCACTGCAGCGTTTTGGTTTTTTAAAAATAATTATCAACTTAATTCAGATTCAAAATAATTGGCTGGTTTCAGAAAACTGTATCTTAAAAATTGCCTGTCAGATCTACAGCACAATTCATATGTTAACTATCAGCACTAATATTTCAAACATGAAAGGGACTATCAATGTAAATTTCAGAGGTTGTTTTAAGAGAAACTAGTCTACCGTAGTATGTACATTTAGGCACCTTCTCCACAATGCTTTTCCCTCATAAACATCTCTAGCTTCCAGAAGAACCCAGCCGAGGTCCCTAGCCACAGGGTGGGGCTGGAAATTAGAAACAGGCCATTTTGGCCACCTTCATTGTATAACTTCCAGAATAGCACTGAATACGTCCAATTATATTGTATAACCATTTTTTCATTCTTAAAGTGCAAAGACTGACTATCAGGGGACTATCACAAGAAAAGGAAGCCCTGGCATTAAGTAACATTCCAAAGCGTGACTGCCAAGAAAGTCTATTCTGCTATGAAGCAAAATCAGTGGGAGGTAGAAGAAAAATTTTTTATAAATGGTGTATTCTATAAAGACCATTTGATAATTCAATAATTTAATATAACAATTAATTTACCCACATCATTAAAAGTTCAGGAATTGATATAATACAGTGATGACTTCTATTTGATAGATTTACAAAAACTGATTTCAGCATAAATTTCATTCACACAGAATTTTCCTGGGTACATGTGCTCTCCCCAGAGGCTATAAAATAATGTATTTTAAACTGCCTTTATCATAGGACTAATTTTTTTTAGAATTACATGCACCCTTTAGAATTTTATTATTATTATTATTGTTTAGGATGTAGTGTTAGTTTGTGGTTTGGTGGTGGCGGGGGAGGATAAACAATTAAATCATTAATTTTTAACTAGTACTTCTCATTTCTTAGTTAGAAAGCTAACTACCTGCTGGAGATCACCAGTGCTCAAAAAGGAATCTGTGACACGTTTTGCTTTCTTAGAGCGACAAAAGAAAAAAGCATACTGTCATAACTGGCAGCCTCTCTCACAGGTGTAATTTATGATATGAGCCTAGTTTAACATGGACTCATGGTTCTGAACTGTAGTGTTTTTGTTCATGTTGTCGTTTTTTTTCTTCTGCTTCACACTCCCTACGTTATTAAGACCAAAGAAAGGACAAATGATAACTCTGTGTTAAGGTTGCAAGAGGTCCTTGAGTTGGCTAGGGGAGTGATTACCAGCTGGAGATTCACAGGGATCACATACCCTCCTGAAGGAGGAAAAGTGCTCTGACATTAGGTCAAGCCATGGAATTAGGTGGAAGCCATTGCATTCCTTAGAATTGCAGTAGTCTGCGCCTCTCAGAGGCCCTCCATTGTCCTTCTGCTACCTTCCTCAGTAGTTGGGGGATTAAAAAAAGAGAGAGAGAGAAAGGGAAACAAAAGGTTATTAAAATGCAATTTATAGACATAAAATGAATTAGAGATGACATTTTAACGGTGAACTTTTTGAGAGCTGAGGGAAGAAAGAGAGGCATTATTAGATTTGCTCAGCTTGATGAAGAACCTATGACTAAGATGTCAGTTCCAATTTATTTTTCCTCATTTAACACTGTTTATTATTTTAACTAATAATTTTCCTAATGTTTTAAAGTTCTTCTTTTGCATTTTGCTCATGCAAATAGAGCATTTCAGTTTAATTGAACAAATCCATACTAATCAGCGTGCATGTAATTGTGACACTGGGAAGCTTAGTTGTAAAATGAGACCTGTTATATGACACTTTGCCTGTAGATGGCAATAGAAAGCTAATTACTAAGTAACTGTCTTTGTGGACAAGCATACACCTTCATCTTCCTGAGAGCAAGTATACTTCAATTTTTTTCTCAATAAAATGAAACACACATTTTTAAAAAGATGAAAACCTCACACTGCATTTTATGAACACTGGGATAGCCTAGTTTATAATCGGAACACCAAATCCTCCAAGCAGTTTTTAGTTTAAATGCCTGGTGCCCTGGCATGTTTTTGAAATGCCTTTGTGAATTTAGAAGCAGAAACTATCATCAGCATCATACCAGTAACACACATGAGCCTCTCTCTGAAGAAAGATGTGCAAGTTGCATCCTCTTGTGGGCAGAATGGGGAAGCGGGCACACAGTATGATTATCGTTCTTCAGGTTTGGGGGATTGAATCTTTTATTCCCAGGTAGCCAAAAGTTAAATCTCATTCCAAGATGAACAACTTTGAGAACTTCTCCTGTCTTCTATTAATTGTACTTTGTGTTAATCATAAGCACTTAACTGTACATATGCATTTTTAATATATAGTGAAAACTTTTTGTTTTATTTCATTTTCCATATTTTCAGAGAAAATTTATTGACTGTTTTATACTGTATCTTTTTAGTTTAGAAATGTAATTAAGATTCACCTTTAATCAGATCATATACCTTTTATAAAAAGGAAAAGAAAAGATTCACCTTTAAGAGTAGCTCTGCTTTTGAAGATGAACTCAGAAATTTAAAGTGCTATAATTGATGAGGTTTCAAAACCTGATTCTTTTCCTCTTTCATTTCATAGTTATGAAGCCCTCGAATTTAAGCCTTATGTAGTGATACTCTTTGGGGTCCAATCTTCTTTCTCTTAAGTGACTAATGCTAATTTCAGTACTTGATTGAATTGTGAAGCATTTTCTATTCTATGGCATGTGAAGAGGTGTTTATATCTTTTGAAATGGAGAGGACTTGATTAAATGGTCATGACCAGATCTATATGAGCAAATTGGCCTCCGAGATATTCATGAGGGATTAGTGTCTTTTCTTGCCTTTTTGTTTGCACTATGCAGACTTAGGATATTAGCTAGTTACCCTGTAGAAGAGGCATCGTAACTATATATACATATAGAATCAGTGAAGAACAGCTTGGTCTGGAGTCTTAATTCTTTAGCACAATGTTGATCCACTGAGTTGCCCCATTTCTCTCTGCTCAGCTGGACCACGGGTTTACCATCAAGAGATCAGGGTCTTTGGACTACTACCAGCAACCAGGAATGTATTGGATAAGGTATGAGATGGTGCAGCTCAACAGTCAGTGTTTCCATGGCAACGTGCTGGCAGTCTCCATTAACCAGTTCCTTCGGTGGATAAACATGCTTTTGATTTGTTATCCAGTCCATATGCTGCTTTATCAGTTTCATTTTAATCTTGATTGAGATGCCACACCCCCTCATTCCTTTTTTTCACCCATTATTCACACTGACATTTGCCAGCTTTCTTTCCATTGCACATGCTCAGTATCAGTTTTCCTTATGGTTAAAAGGACAGTATATTTAGTGCTAATGCCAAAGCATTTGCCTGATGTTGTTAATTAAAACAACGATTTCCAGTGCTCTTCTGTCCCTTTACAAATGGAAGAACAATAGCACGCTAGTGTGTGTTCTATAGAAGCATATACTGTCATTTTAAAGTCATCAAGCCCAACCTTGACCTGATTAGATGGATAACAATGCATTTACACTTAGTAGTAGAAGCGCCTCAAAGTACAATGGGCTATAGAATGCATTGTGTGTGTTGGTAAGCTTGTGTTTTCAAATTCTCCACCTTTTTGTTTTGTTTTTGTTTTATTGTTTCCTCCTCCCCCGGAAATCCTTCTATGTATTAGCTATTGCATGAATTTATTTTTCAATATTTTGTAACTGTCAGATTATTTAGCTGGCTTATCTGCTCAAGCAAAAGGGATTATGGGAGGTATCGATTTTTTTTAAACTGGGTTAAGAATTCTATCCAATCGCTTTCTATTCTGGTCCACAGCCCTGCCATTTCCTTTAAGGGGCATCGTTTGTGTCTCTTTAAGTTATCCACAAGCAGGATGCTTTTTGATGGTTTGAGAAATGAACTCTGAGAAGTCCTAGGGAGCTTGTTTTCTCCATCTTAATGTTTCTGAAATGATCTCCAGGTAACACTCTATGTCTTAGTGTTTGACAAAAAAATTTCCACTGGTTTTGGCATTTGTTTTCTCCAAACTGTGGAGCCTATCTGTAGTAAGATAGTGTCTGCCTGATACTGTTTCACGATTAGACTGCAAAGTTTTACAAAAAAAAATAAAATATATATGTATTTGTATATATACTTATATAATGTGTATGTATATATTATATATATAATGTATATATGTGTATATATATAATATATATATATGATTTTAGTCCCAGTGGTTTCTCCTGGTTATTTTTCTATAATCAGATCCTCCAAACATAGTACATAGGAAAGCAGAAAGGGGCATACCTTGACAAATGATTCAGATATACTAAAATCATGATCATTTCCAAATCTGTTTAAAGCAAGAAAACATCCAACCGCAATAAAACTTTCTAAAGTCATTTTGACATAGAAGACTATTTGTGTCTTCTTCATGTGTAATGCATGTAGGAATTGCACATTCGTTTATTTAATTTACCTACATAAATTAGCCTTATAGATGTAGAAAGAACTTGATTTTTGACCTTATTTTGGAGGGGAGAGGGTGAGTTAATCATAATTTGCCTTTGTGCAGACCCTTTTTTTTTAACTTTGTAACACAGAAGAGGATTCATCCATCTCTTACTCTTACCTGAAAGAATATATACTTTCAGAAGACTGCACATATCAGGAATGCACATCTCAATAAATTTGCATGAACCGATCATGCCCCTGTAGGCAGCACCCAGATCGGGCACAGAACATTCCTAGAATCCCAGGGGCTCCCTTCCAGGAGTCCCTTCCAGCATTTACCCACAAGGGTAAACACTGACCCTAGAGTCTAGCCACATTAATTAGCTTTGGCTGGTTTTTTATGTTATATAAATCTAATCACACCATGCTCCATCCTTTTGAAATTATATGTCTCCTAACCTCAGGAATATTAACCAGATATATATGTGTAAAGTTGATATACAATTAAAAATAGGCATCAAGTATATCTAATTACAGTTGTGCCTATTTGTATTATAAAAATTACACATATAAAGTCATAAATTAAATTACTAAATTTGTAGGATTAAGGGTGGGAACAAAACCCCAAGTAAATACAGTAATTAATAAAGGTGGCCAAGTATAAAAAGGCCATTTAAGTAAAGTCCTAGTGATGGTTCCTATCAGCAGACAAAATGACACATCTCTGAATAATGGGCAGGAGCAGATGGGAGATAATCTCTTTTTTCTTGCACACATAAACTGCCCTGTTTTCCAGCTGGGGCAGTAACAACAGTGTTTATAGTTAATGCTGTACTGAACAGCGCACCCAGTATGTAAAGCTAAATTGGAGAAACGGTGCTAAAATCTCATTGGCGTATATGCTTAATTAGGAAGTTTTATAATGCCATTTAGCCCCAGAACATACACGCTCTCCTTACTGATTGCAAGTGCTTGCCTTTTATCTCCACAGAAGTGGGAGCATTTGTCTAACCACGGTGGCAGCCAACTTTCTAACATAAACAATCATTACAGGCTAGCATCCCCGCTCCCAATTGTTGTGTTTAAAGCGCTCATGGCTGTTTTTACTGCTCTAAGCAGAACGCAGAGTCGGGCTTGCTTTTTGTAAAGCAGATCACATAAGGGCACAGGCTGGGAAAACCATCTCCTCAGGGTGCCCAGAATTGGTCTGTCCCTTGTAACTAGTTTTTTGGTGATTGTAGAGAAATGGTGGGGGTTTGTTTTCCCCTTTCTCTCCATTCTCCAGCCTCTTACCAGAAAGCTGCTTCCAAGGGAGCAGCATCCTCCACTTGACCCATGCATCCAGGAGACTTTTTTCCTGTCACCCAGAGTCTGGGGGGACGCTGCCCAGGAATGAGCTTACTGGGCTATTCCATACTCTCCTGACCTAAGAAGCCACCATTTTCCCCTGCTGCAAACCACTGGAAAACATTTACATCCCGTTACAGTTTCCCCCTCCTGAAAATGCATCCTTATTCAAAGGGGACGCAGTCACACACATTTCTACCTTTTCCAAGTGAAGCTGTCACCATGGCAGGTCTTATACCCTGTAACACATGAAGAAGAATCCTGCACCTTCAGCACGCAGAACAGGGCGACAGCCAGAACCGGGTAACTCAAAACAAGACATAAGTTAAACATGAGAAATAGGATAAAATGGGGAGGTGAGCTAGGACAAAAGGGTGGTTGGGTTCCCAGGCATGACGTGACTAAAATGTGCATATTGGATTCAAGCACCGTCCTGAAACAGTGAGTAATGAGGCAGAGCGGTGGTGGCCGCGTGCTGTCTTTGCAAGGCTATTAAAAGGTGTCATGCTCAGTTGTTAAAAGGAATGGGGTCAGTTAAATGCGTCTTGCTTGGCGCAGGTTTGAGAGAACTGTTCCTCTGGAAGCCAGGGAGGAACCTCACTGTGGTGTGAGAAGGGCTCTCGGGCTGGCCTCGGCCAGAGGCAGCCAAATGTACCCAGCAAGTTGCAATGCGTTGCAGGTTGCTCGGTGGCAAGTTGTCCTGGCCTTGCTCTGTCATGTGAGAACACGGTCCCCGCAGAGAGCCAGAGCATGATTAGCAGGCAGGGACGGATGCTCCACCCACTCCAGAGGCTCCCTCTGTAACAGAGAGTTGGGGGGTTCACTTTAATACATCAAAAAGTCGTAGATTTAAACTTCAAAACCACTCAGACTGTGGCTAGAGAGAAGTCTCAGGAAAGTAGTGAGGATGGGTCTTGCAGTTGTACCTTGCTACCCAAGCCTGAGTTATTAGGCCAAGAGGCTCAAAAGATGAGCGATACCTATCCCTGTTGCGGCATGAAGGTCACCAAGGGTCATTGGAAAGAACGTGGGAATCGTGAAGCATCTGTTACATTTCCCAACTCAAACAGGTTGCTCACTGAGGTTTTATTTTCTTTGGTTTTCAGAGGCCCCTTAAGAGAGGATTCCAATAACATATATGTCTTTTTAAACTTTAGCTTACTTATTATTAAAAACGAGAAAATGCCATGGCATTCCAAGTCTTACTCATTTTAAATTGAGTAAGAATCTTACTTCAATTTAAATTGAAGTGAGATTTTAACATTTTCCTAAGATTCCTGATGATTCTAGATTGACTGAAAATGCTGTAGTATCGTACTTATTCTGCCCTTGCCTCAGAACTTCTTTCCCTCGTTTTGACTTAAGAGTAAATATCTACGTACGTTTCCGCATATTCATTCCTGCCATACTTTGTGAATATTCCTTAGTGAGGGTCATTGAGAGGATAGAGGTTTTTTTCTTTTTTTTTTGAGATGGAGTTTCACTCTTATTGCCCAGGCTGGAGTACAATGGCACGATCTCGGCTCACTGCAACCTCCACCTCCTGGGTTCAAGCAAATGAGCCACCATACCTGGCTAATTTTGTATTTTTAGTAGAGATGGGGTTTCACCATGTTGGTTAGGCTGGTCTCAAACTCCTGACCTCAGGTGATCTGCCTGCCTCGGCCTCCCAGACTGCTGGGATTATAGATGTGAGCCACCGCGCCAGGCTGAGGATACAGGCTTTATGAGGTATAAATGTTCAGAAAATCATATATAAAGAACTTAATTCTAAGTATTGACATACCTTTTATTAAGAAAGGGTGTTAATGTTCATAGGCTGAAATAAACAATTCTCAAATACATGTCAGACACAAGGCACTTTTAGAAATTAAAAAGTCGTGAAGGCTGGGCACAGTGGCTCATGCCTGTAATCCCAGCACTTTGGGAGGCTGAGGCAGGCGGATCACCTGAGGTCAAGAGTTCAAGACCAGCCTGGCCAACATGGTGAAACCCCGTCTCTACTAAAAATACAAAATTAGCCAGGCATGGTGGCGGGCGCCTGTAATCCCAGCAACTCAGGAGGCTGAGCAGAATTGCTTGGACCCAGGAGGTGGAGGTTGCAGTGAGCCGAGATCGTGCCATTGCACTCCAGCTTGGGCACTAAAAGCAAATTTCCGTCTCAAAAAAAAAATGTCATGGAGATTGAGATGAAATGAACTTGATTAAAAATTGGCAGCCCAGTGTACAGAAAGAGTGTGGCTTTGGAGTCAAGAAGCCCTGGGTTTGGATCTAGTCCGCCCCCCTTCCTGCAGAATGACCTCGGACAAGTTACATTCTCTGTCTGGTTTTCAGTTTCTACACCTACAAAAAGGAGAAGAGTGTTATCCACCTTCCACATGTGTGGTGAGGATTAAATTAGCTGCCTGTGCAAAAGTGCTTTCACACAACCCAGCCCAAAGAAGAAAGTTAAAAAAAAAAATTGCTTTCTGTTTCCCTCCCTTCCAAGAGCAAATCACCCACTCCACAGATTTTCCTGAGAAAACTGATCTCTCTACAGAAAGAGGCATTTATTATTAAAGTAGAATCATTAACTATTTTTCTGCTCTGATTAGGGTAAACTGTTCCGTAATGTATATATCATACTTCTTGTGAGCCTTTGTGACATTATGTTTTACCTGAAGTAGCTATAGCCAAAGTTCTGACAAAGTATAAGTTTAAAATGTGAGACTCTAGGACACAGATTGGCAAACTATGGGCAATAGGCCAAATCTAGCCCATTTCCTTTTCTTGTAAATAAAGTTTTATTGGAACACAGTCACACATATTCATTTACTAACTGTCTATGGCTGCTTTTCCTTTATAGCAGCAGAGTTGAGTAGTTGAGGCAGAGAACCATGTGGCTTGTACAACTTAAAATATTAACTATCTGGCCCTCTCCAGAAAAGTTTTCCAACACCCTTTCTAGGGGGAAAATATGTCTAAATTAAAAGGCACCATCGTACAAATGCAAATTTCACAATACCAGGATTAGGGCTTGTTAAAAACTATATCTCCACTTTGGTAGAAGAGGCCTTCGGTAAATATTTGTTAAGTTAACAAATAAATGATTGAACTCTCCAAAGAAGGGACCGTTCTTTCACTGATTTTCAGGATAGACATGTTTTTGAAGAGTTTGGGATTCATCAAAGTTCGGGCAATCAGATCACATATGAGAGGCTCCAGAATAACATCCCACTCTTAGCAATCCAGGACTAAGGCCTTTGGCAAGGTATAAACGGTTTCTGCGATAAAAGGAGCTACCCCGACTTACCTGCTTTGTAAGCACTAAATTTTCATAGAGTTTCTTAAGGCAAATGTGCTTTTGGTGGCTGTTTAATTTACTATGATGGAGAACAAACATGGCAGTTCCACTGAGGTTGAGCTTCTATGAGAAAATCAGGGGCTATCGGGCAGAGGAAGCACATGAATTTTGTCCTGACCTCAACTCCCACCAATTGGCTGTAATTTTAACTCTCTGATGGGAGGCCATCAGAAACCCATTACAGAGCTAGGCCAATTTAAGACTATCAAGAACCAGGTTCGCAGGAGGAATCTATGTTTAAGATTAGTAGTGCAGAAGCATAAGGTCAGCTCTCCCAGGAAAATGGGGAATAATATTTAAGATAGTCATGCCTAGAAAGTAAGAAGCTTGGAAGGCTACTCAGCTGCATCCCAGGAAGACCACCTTTTCCCATTTTAATGGTCATCTTTAAGGAAAGCCATGCCATGTCTTCAGATACGGTGCCATTTCTGGCAAGGCCTCAAAAGGATATGAAAGCAAAGCAAAACAGAACCGCAATAAGCATGAGAGTAAGCCCAATAAAATGAGGGGGGTGGATATTTCAATCGATTTGTCAGTTTAATTTTACTAGCAAGCAAAACATTTCCAAAATGACAAGCAAATCGTAATGTAGTCCCTACAGAGTGAGGGTAAGCAAAAGAAAGGGTTGCTGAGATTAATGTCCCAGCAGCTGCATCCCCAGTTCAGTCTCCTAGGTAGTATGAATAATGGATGGGCTAAAAGGCAAAATGCACAATAATGTTCTTTTATTAATGAAATGAAGACTATTTGTGATGGCTAGCAATAAATTAAGAAAAGCAAAAAAGGAAAAGCAGTCAATGTTTGCCTCTGAAAAATGCAGTTACTTAAATCCAATAATTACTGCCATGACAGAAAACATTGCCTCACAATGAAAATGAAGTACATCTCTTGCGAATCCTCCAAGTACTGCAGAACAGAAATATGTTTGGTCCATAGACTAGAAGGCTTATTGTTTGCTAAGAGAAAAACATAACCCATTAAGTAGATTGATGGTGATATTAAGCATATTCATAGAATTTCATAGGTGAAGGTTTCCCTAGGGATCATGCACAATAACCCCTCTTCAGTCTATGGACCTGGAAATTGGGGCTTGATGTGGTTAGAAAACATGTCCAAGGTCACATAATTAGCTGAGCTAGGACAAAAAGCTAACTCTCCTGACTTCCACCTACTGCTGCTTCCAAGGGGATTACGCTAAAGCTACCAGACAAGACACGCATTAGAGACGTGGGGTGACTCAGACTGGCAAAATCTAAGCTAATGCTTCAGTTCATGTTCTTGATTATTCCTGACCTTCCTCCTCTATGCTATTTTTTTTCCTCTGATATTGCAGATATACCAGATGGGTAGTTCATATGTCTTTATACTGATTTCCAAATTTAATGTCAGAACGAAGGATTTAAACTATCTGAGCACATGTGGAGGATAGTGTCATTTCATTTTAACAGACGAGGCCACTGGCCAAATTCAGTAGATGTATCCTGTGTGGGAATAAATCTGATATTAGGCAAGCACTGTCTTGTATTGATGTATGCCTGCTGTTACAGCAGGCACCAACATGATGGGGATGGATTTCCCTAAGATTTTCAGCTACCATGTGTGCAGCCACCTGAGTTGCTGAGGTAGCTGGCATTATTTTACCATTCCTCTGTTTTCACACTTGATCCAGCATCTGCTAAGGGCTTTGTGATAAGCCAGGGCTTACAGTTTGCGCTAGGAATATGCAGTGTTTCTCTGGGTAGGACAGGTTTATATTAGTCCATCTCTCTATACCATTTATTTAATCAACCATGTGTTCTCTCTTCACCAGCTTCCCCCAGGCCATCATTACTCAGCTCTCACCCAGTCCACAGCATAGCAGTCGCCATTGTGCACATATTTGAAGTAACTAGCTTAGATCTGCATCCTTGGTTACCACTGGTCAACTCCAGAATCTCAAGATACATCTTGCTCACCTCTAACCTGTGATAATTAGCACCAAAATGTGATAACAATACACTCTTCAGAGTCTCTTAGGAGTGCTTAGTAAAGTGGTAAAGTACTAAGGAAACACCTGGGATTTCTACTGCAAGCCTATTCATGTAGCTTCCAACAAAGTTACAAACTGTGAACAAAATAACTAACAAAATAATAAATCTGTTAGGAACTCTTAAGTATTCATGGAGCCTCAAGCCTATACCTGAGGACGTCCTTAATTTGCAAAAATAGGCATTAAGAAGAAGAGACACTATTTGCTTGATGTCTGGGGATTTTTTTGTGATTGGTAAAGAATAAAGCTATCTACGCACACGCAAACAAAATCAAGTTAACTCTTGAGGAACCAAGATAATATAATAATAATAATAATAAAGCTGCCTTTTAGAAATGGTTGAAAGGGCTCAGAATCTGAAGTTGTGATGCAGGATTTCAGAGGAACAAATTATAGTTCAAATGCTTTTTTTTTCTGCAGTGGCAGGGAAGAAATTTTCAATTGGATTACATGTTTTATGACAGTGCCTTGTAAAAATTATAAAATAGCCTATTGTGCTATTTCCTTGGTAACTTCATCTGTCCCAAACTGCATATATGGGCTACAAAATTCAATTGGAAAAGCTGAAGTGCACGTATTTCAAAGTCAAGTTAATTTTGTAGCCACAAACTTCTAAACATCATACGTGACAGTGTTTAGTGTGGTAAGAAGTTAGACCACAATAAAAGTTTGCTGGATGAGTGAATTCATAAGAGAATTTTAACTTTATCTGACATAAGAATTTGGTCATATTTGAAACATAAATTATAGTCTTAAATATTTCCTATTACTCTTAACTTCTTACTCTTTTGCGTTAGAGTTGCTTTGAATTCTATTTTTTGTTATTGTTATTATTCAGAAAGTATATAATCCCCTAAAATAATGCTGTATTAAGAAGTATTTAATACATACCTAATATGTGTGCCACAGTCTACTAAGCATCTGGAAAATGCAAAGAAATTTCAAATTCTACCATAAAGTAGTTGGCAAGGTATTTGGGGAATATGCGAAGAAAAAAATAATAGAAGGTCAGTGTGCAACTAATTTCCAAGAGTTTGGTCAAAACAATTCTTGCCTAAGGAGTTTAGAAAGAAAAAGTATGGTACAGGAGATACAATTTGATCAAGTGTTCAAGAATAAATAAATTGGCCAGGCAAGGTGTCTCACGCCTGCAATATCAGAAATTTGGGGGGACCGAGGCAGATGAATCATATGAGGTCATGAGTTTTAGACCAGCCAGGCCAACATGGTGAAACCCCGTCTCTACTAAAAATACAAAAATTAGCCAGATATGGTGGTAGGTGCCTGTAATCCCAGCTACTTGGGAGGCAGAGGCAGGAGAATCACTTGAACCCAGGAGGTGGAGATTGCAGTGAGCCGAGATTGCACCACTGCACTCCAGCCTGGGCAACAAGAGCAAGACCCCATCTCAAATAAAATAATATAAAATTAAATTAAATCAAATAAATTAATAAATTTGAGTGGGAAGAGAGAGGAAGAGAGGTAATTACATGTTGGCGTGTACCTTGAACCAAGATGTAGATGTGAGAATAATTAAAGCACATTCAGAGGTGTATCAGTTTGGGCTGTTTTTATGGCAAGTGAAGAAATCCAAAACCAAACTGGCTTAAGCAAAAAAGGAAATGGATTCTTTTACATAATCTGAAAAGTTCACAGGTTGAGTCTGACTTCAGTGATGGGTAGATCCAGCACTCAGTCAACGCTTAGTTTATTGACATTCTTCAACCCTGCCTTGCTGTATTGGCTTTAGCGTTGGACTTCACATGGTACTAGGATGGGAGAAGCAGCTCCAGGCCTGCCATCCTCTCAAAATTGGGATTCATTGTAAACGTGAAGTTCCAGCGAAGGTCTTACCATGTCCTATTGATGGTGTTGCGTGCCCATCTCAGGCCATTCATGGGTATTGAGGAATGCAGTAAACTCAGGCTTGCTCCCGGGTCACGAGCACCGCCCCCCAACCCTACTCCCAGAGATAGAGGTAGGGTAAACTTCATTGAAATCACAGAGTGTGGGAGTGAGGAGGTGTTCAAAGGGAAATTAAGATACGGTTAACCATAGGCAGAGTAAACAGATGCTGTGCTTGAAAATCAAGTGTCCGCTAAAGGAAGACAATGAGTCTACTGAAGCCATAGGATCATTTTGAGTAATAATAGTTATTACACACTGGAAGTTTTTATTGGAAGCACATTGCAAAAGCTGGGACAAGGAACTGGGCTTTATGAGGAGCTGTAAATAAATTGGACCCTGTAGAAATTGATCTGACAGTTGTATGCAGGATGGACCAGAAGATGGGTGCTCCAGAGAGAAGCACATCACCTCTATTGTATTTTCTTATATTTCAAAAGCCACAAAGTTAGTTATTGA
Organism: Cacajao melanocephalus; assembly: GCA_963573385.1. Taxonomy (NCBI): domain Eukaryota; kingdom Metazoa; phylum Chordata; class Mammalia; order Primates; family Pitheciidae; genus Cacajao; species Cacajao melanocephalus. The sequence goes on along the minus strand of CAUYLG010053922.1, from coordinate 71,468 downwards.
GGAGAGAGAAGCAGATCACCTCCATTGTACTTTCCCATCTTTCAAATGCCACAAAGTTCATAGAGTATCTACTGTGTGCTATGAACTGTCCAAAACACAGAGACGATGTCCAAGACTTGACCTTGGTCTTCCAAAGAGTCTACAATGTGGTAGGGAAAACAGTTCATTAGGGTCAATTATGGGTGCAGGCAGGATGAACAATGGTAGCGGTACTAGATTGTCATGGAAACAGAGAAGGAAGAAGTTCCTAAAATACTTTCTGTAAGCAGAGTGAGCTGGGGCCCAGAAGGAGAGACCTGTGGGCAAGGACGCCCCCTGGAACGTCTCTGAGAGCAAGTCAGTTGGGAGCCCTCGATGCTGGTTTGAGAATACTATGAGGACCTGAGGGTAGGAAACTGCACCTCTGTCATCAGATCAGGTCGCCTTAGGAGTTTACGAGCCTCAAAATGCAGAATATGTACACAGGATTGTGTATGTGGTGGATCCTGCCTGCTTCTCCTAAGAGAAGTTTCTCTGATAATCAGTGTGGAGAAACCACTGTATTTGGTCTTTGATGCTACCTGTGGCATCTTCTCCCTAGCTCATGCTGGCTGGGAACAGAGAAGGGAGGAGCTGCCGGGAGTGCAGTGACTTTAATTTATCGTTTCAATAAACTTCAGAGTAAATGGGCAGAAACTGCTTGGGCTTTGCACAAGAGAAGATTGAGTTCTGTTCCTAGTTAGCAATGCATGTGGGCAAGTCTCTTCACATGGCTGGGCCTCAGTTTTCCTGCCTAAATACAGATTACTGGACAAAAATGCGTTATAAATCCTCATTCAACTCTTAAGAGTCTGCAAATCCAATAGCAACAGCCTTGAACCACTTATTCCATGACACATGCCTGTGACCATGATACATTTCCAAGAATGAGTGTCATGAGGATCCTGGGGATCCATGCACCTGAAAGCTCAGGAGCATTTGTGCACGAGGCCTTATCTACAAAGGTGAACATTTAGAAAGCTGCTGACTAGGGAAATCTGTAGGAGTGGCCAGAACTGACTGCTTCAACAGGGACAGGGCAAGGGCTTTTGAGGCATGACAAGTAAGGAAGAGAATAGGATTGTGCTTATAAGGATTTGCAGAAATGAAAGTGAAAATGAGGGTGAGGGGACCATCCAAGCATGGGCTCAACATTAAGTGCCACCAGCTTCTGCATAAACTGAATCACAGTATTTTTGAGGGAATGGTATATTTCAGTGGCTGCAGCCGAAAGTGTGAAGTATTAAGTGGATAATGGAAGACGAGGTAAATATCAAGAAGGTGCCAGTCAAAGTGAAGGAAGGAGGGAAAGTACTGAGTTAAATTCTAATGTGGGCTTTGTGCTCATTGCTTTTCTGTGACCTGCAGTTACTTAATTTTAAAACAATGTCTTACATCGAATTGTAAACAAAAGAACACGTTACATTTCTGGGAGTCTTGGCTGTTTAGAAAGCATTGGCACATCCATTTCTACCTACGGCAACTCTATGAGAATGGAAAGGTGCTCCTTATTTAAAAGATGAGAAAGCTGGGTGAATGGGCAGCAATGGACAGAGTGGGACACAAAATCCCTGACCACAGACGTGATGTGCTTTTCTTCCCCGCATCTGACTGCCTCTGCTCACGAGTCAGAGTTCATTCCAATGCCAATGACTTTTTTCTTTCTCAAGGAGGTAGAAATAGAAAGATTTTTTTATGACCAGGAGGAGTTTATATTACGCTTGGATTAACTACAAAATGCTTTTTATGTAAGGCAGACTAAATAGACGTCTGTTTTTTCACAAACATTCAACTCTACGCAAACAGAACATTTCAGTTTGCTTTGAAAGCAAAATACCATGTGTTGTAACTTTACAATGTTTTAAATAAAGTTAGGAATTTGGGTTTATGATACTGAAAATATCATAAAATCAGTGGGTATAAGACTAAGAACTATATGAGGATACTTAAAAATTCAACAAGTAGAAGAATCAAAGGTAGACGTTTCAACAGACCAGTTACTGAATCATTGTATTAACAATCTAGTGAGACAAGAAGTGAATTATTGAGGTTTATATTCCTCATTGGTTTATAACACTGTTCATTCAGTGTGTGGATTGTTTTTAAAGTAGAGCAGTTCAGCCTAACGAAGCCATTTACTATACTGGTTCTCCACATTGCCTCTCTTTCTCTCTTTATTACTTCATTTTGGAACTTTGATTGGCCTATTTTAGATCTAAGATTGCCCTAATGCTATACTGCAGTTGTATGAGGGGCTTAGTTTTCACTTTGTTCTCAGAACCAGGCTGGCTATAAATTTATCTCTGTTCTTTGAAAGAGCTAACAGTAAATTTTCAAGAGGAAAAATGGTGGCCTATATCCCTGTAGAGGAAAAGTAATCTCTTAAAAGCAGAATAACCTCCAGGCTACATCCTTTTAAAGAGGGATTTTCAAACAAGAACGCCTTCAGCTTTCATATGTGTTCTATATTTTTCTTCAGACCTCATACCTACTCTTCTGCTTTCTGTGTAGGGTTTCTCTGTAATGATCCAATTTTCCCCCACACCCATTAAATCTGTGATGAAGTCATGCCGTCCCCCATTCTGATGTCATAATAACTTCCAGAGCTGCAGGCAGATAGCACATCCGAGAATCATCGGAGGTCTCCTCAGGAAATTGAGGCATAGAGACTGGGAGCAGGAATACCACATACAACGATGAAAATGGACTTTGTAAAGTGACGTGGGAAGGTTTCCACTTGGTTTGATTGCATTCAAAGCAGTGTTCAATTTCAGGCATTGGCTTCATTAAAATTAAACCAATCCTTCCCAGAGATTCAGCCACACTCCCTCATCAGCAGATAATATCATTTAGAGTGAGTAGGTGCTAAAAGAACAGGATGAGCAGTGACTCCGTTTCCATGTCTAACTGTCAATTTCATCACCCTTATCTGTCTTATGCAGCTACTCTGAGCTGCATGTTGATTCAAGTTGCCCAAGGAGTGTTTTTACACACAGGACTCAGGCACCCCTTTATGGAGAAGGTGGGGGTATCCTCTGGCTAGCCTAGGAGCCACCAAGGGTAAATAAATGTGGAGCTAGCAAAAGTCTGGGAAGGGCCCGGGATGGGTCAAACCCAGTACACCATCCATCCTGCCTGTGCCTGCAGATGCCATGAGCAGGTCGCTGAAAGACCTGGATTTGTGGGGAGCAGAGGACTCCCTGAGAGTGGTGACTGTCACCAAAAAGTGAGCCATGTTGGACGGGGGAACTTGGCCAGTGTATTTTTTCTGACCTAAGAAAGTTCTACAAAGAGTTTGTTTTGCCATTTCCCTCGCCCTAATTGTCCTCTTTCTCATTTTATGCCCCTGCTAGACCACCGCTCTTGATAAGGAGAGGCAGGTTTTCCGACGAAGACGCAACCAGGATGTGAGGAGCCGGTACAAGGCGCAGCCAGCTCCTCCCGAACTCAACTCGGAATCGGAAGACTACTCCCCAAGCTCCTCCGAGACTGTTCGCTCCCCCAACTCGCCCTTTTAATAAGACCCTTTTACTCAAAGTCCTAGCTTAACCCTTTGAGACTCTGAGATTTTTTTCCCCCCAAATTTGTGTGAAACAGTTTCATCTGATCTATCTAGCACTCAATGCTTGAATGGCAGAACTGGAAGTGTTTTCAGGTATCTTTGTAACGGTTTCCCTTTACTGAATGAGATGACACGTGGTGTTCGTGAAGATGGTTATTTGCTGCTAATAGAGTCCTCAAAGGGTTAAGGCCAATTTGCAATTTTTTTTTAAACTTAGAAGCAATGAATGTTTTCATCAGTCAAGCTAGGATCTGCAGTATGTAATATAGCACTTGTTAACCCTCTGAGTGCATTGAATTTTATTGAGAACTCTTGTTGGGGAATTTTCAGGCCTTTGGATGTATACACACATGTTTCTTGATTTTACTGCAGATCAAGGGGTGTTGTTAGATGCAGAAATGTCCAGAAAAGGAGGACATTTAGAATGATATCTTGTTTGTCCTTTTGTGTGGGTTTAGAACGTGGCAGGTTTATAACTTCGACACATGCACGACTCTTTCTTCTTCACAATCCTATTAAGAAACTGATTTTTTTTTTTCATAGCGATGTGACTGTCAGTTGCAGTGAGTTCTGCATCAGAAGTGGAGGGAATTGGGTTTGTGGCAAAGAACTTGACCCAGGAAATAGATGGTGCCCCCCAAATTATCTCCACATGAAGATGTACTGATGATGCCCCAGAAATGCTGCTTCCATATCAGCTGCTGCTAGCGCCAGCGCAGACTCTCAGGGAGTCACCATAGCTTGTCTTGTGCTTGGTGAGTGAGGGTCTCTCTACACAGTTTCAGACATCTGCAGGAAAGAAACAACTGGTGGAAAAGAGCAATAAATTGCCTGGTGCTCTACAGGGCTGGAATTTCAAACAGAAAGAGGGAATAAGATCCTGTGCTTTTTCTCACCTGCTTTTCCATGCACTGTGGTCATCACTGTGCAATCTACATCTAGTATGAAATCCACACACAGGAGGGCTGGGGCACAAGGGAAGTGGAGGCAAGTGCTTTGCAAGATGGCTGAGGAGAAAGCACACTGGGAACACAATCCAGAATGTTCGAAAAATAAGTTTTCAGTGAATCAACCACTGGTAAGACAATTCCATGTACACCTTTAGGTTACCTATGTAGTCTCCCAAGAAGAGCAGGATGAAGGACCTAGATGATACCCCTGCGGATAAAACCCCCATCCCCTAAAATGACTTTTTTAAATACTACTATCTTTATCTGTCCAAGATTTCATCGTGTTTTTGTCTGTGGGCCAAGTCCTGTGCGAGACCTGTATTTTCTCTCCTGTTACCAAATCTATCTCCCTAGCATGGTGTCTCCAGGCCTGAGTTTCTTCTGGAACAGATTCCATTTTAGGATGGGGGCTCGCAGCTTCTGTGCATCACCGCAGGGCTCACAGAGATTTCTCCTGGGGTGTCTTAGAGGCAGGCAGCCAACTCAGGTGTGTGCCCAAGGTTTGCTTGGCTCTGGAATCCACCAGACAACCAGGGTGGGATATCTCATGAAATGTGCATCTGGGTGGCTGAACAGTATACCTATGTTCTCTGTTTTGAATATACTTTAATATCTGAGAGTCTTAAAATTTGTGAATAATGTTTCTATAGTCCTTTATTTTCAAATGCACATTCATCTTGCTGCATTTTTCTCTTCAGCCCTGAAACTATGGTCTACGTTAATATGGATTTTTAAATCACATGTCGTTACTTTTGCAACACCATCTCCAAAATGTTTTGCTCTTGTACATTTAGGTTCGTCTCTGTAGTCTGTGTTGTCCTGACATGTAAACAGCATATTATTTATTGAGATTTCTTTTTATCCCTTTTAGAGCATCCAGAAGCGATAACACACAAAATCACAAAGTAGCATAAATCAGTAAATGAGTTGAGTTGTTTTTTGCGGGGAGGTGGGGGTGGGGGGCACAGAACACCAGAAAGAGTGTTGTTGTGTAGGTAGAATCCACATTAGTGAGGAACACTGAACTAGTCGGAAATTACTGCTTTCTCTAGAAATAGAAAGCAAAGCACTATTCCAAGGCTACGGAGTAGCTCTACATCCTGGCCTCAACTCTAAAAGTATGAAGAATGCAATGGCAGAGACCTTCCTGCAGTGGACTGTCATTTTCCTTTCTTTTCTCTGAATTACTGCATTTTCCGTGGGCATTAACCATATTGCTACAATGTCTAGTGTACTGAACCTGCAGCTCATGGCTCAGGCCTTTTCCCATCCACACCTAGGGGGACTCTGGACTGTGTGAAGCTGGGGAGTGTTTCTCAGTGCACTGTGGAAGGGCAGCTTGGAAGAATGCAGGGCCCATTCAGCATGGGGATCCCAGCACATCACTGTAGAATTTGAGTGACCTATGCTGAATAAACAGTGGAATGTGACTAGTCAAGTAGAAATCTTGAGTAATCAGATGGAATGCAATCTTTCCAACATTAAGCTACCAAGATCCTGAATGTCAGAGATGTACTCAGAGGGTTAACAGACAAGCACAAGGCATGCTGACTACATTGGTGTATCCAGATTGCTTTGCTTTTAGCCAGTGCTTTCTAATTTTTTTCTCGACATTCTTGGGATAGTTCAAGTTTGAAATAATTAAGTGGTGGTGTTCTTTAAGGAATTTCTATAACCAAATTGATCTTATTTTTTATTTCACTTATCATAGAACAAATATGTACCATTATGGCAGTGTATCTATGTAATTATCAATTTAATCATCACCACAAGTATTTCCATATTTTTCTCCCAAGTATTTAATATAGCTCTCTTATGGTGGTGGCCTGGTGATGGGGACTGTCTTTCTTTTACTGACACATGACCAACCATATGGTATTTTCAAGGGAATTTTAAGATTCATCTTTTCAGTTTGATAGTAGACTAGTTAAGGAAGAACTCTTTCATTACTTGCATCGTGTAAATCATCTCTGTAGACATGTGTTCATATTAATGAACACATTTTTTCTCCACATTGTAGCAGAAATCATCTTATTCGTCATAATCAATGAATATGTGATTTGCTCCAGATCGTTAGAAGGAAAAGTAAGATTTCAGTCATCAAAAATGTTTTTACCGTAGCCCTCATCTAACTTACACGTGGTGCATATTAAAAATAAGCAGAAAAAAATGTGAATAAACTACTGAAAACACTTGGTGTTTTGTGTTCAATGAGACCTTCCTGCAACCTGCTCCCCATGGGTGGCGGTTAACAGGCCTGTCAGATATTGTTGAAAGAAAGCAATATATCCATGAATGAAGGCTAAAATGGCAATCCTTTACCCTTTGAGGCATATTTCAGTTGAAAACAAAAAGAAAAGAAAATTTGGCTTAGAGGGTCACAGAGCTCCCATATGACCAAGTCTCAAGCACATTAAATCACAGTTGTTTACTGGCCAAGGGCGTCCATTAGACAACTCCATCCCTAGTGCTGAAGTTCAATCGTGCTGAGGGAGAGCTTTCTTAATATTACTGTGTTGCTCCTAGCCCTCCTCTGGGTAAAAATCCGTCAGCATTTTTATGATAAACTCCTATTCTCAAAGGTCTTTAATTTGACCATAAAAATGTGCCCCAGGCTGAAGTTTGCTGTACAGGGCCTGTACCTAAGAGTGAAGGTTTACTTCCTTCTTTTTCCAACTTCTTTCCCATTCTCCGGAGAAAAGAACAACAAAAAAATCTGGTATGGCCCCTCCTTAACAGTGATTTCAGAATTTTGGAAAGCACCGAGGTCCAAGTTGGTAGTTTTAACGTAGTTACTTATTCGGATGCATTTTTTAAATTTAATGGGTCACCTGGCATATATTATAGATAACATATCTTTTCTGTAATTTGTAAGTCAATCATTTTTTAAACTGCTACATGTTATATTTTCTTTTTTTTTGCCCAAAGATTTTAAAGGACTTGAAGTTGGTCAGTTCAAAACTCAGTTTTCTCTGCATATTGTCTGCCATTTCCAATAGGAGTTTGGGAAAAATACTCTCACACAGACCCTTACTTTGCATGCAGTTTAGAGGGTCAGATATGTGCTTTGGGGGATAGAGATTTCCTTACTTAATTGTCAAATTTCATGGAGCCATTTTAGTCTGTTGGGAAAAATAGTGATTAAAAGCACTTCCAAAATTAACATTTTTGACAATTCAGATGATAAGAAGCAAGAGAAAAATAACACACTTTACTCTTTTCTTTCTTAAAGGCAAGCAAATCAGTGAAACTTGAGGACACACTGAACATTTGATAACTGTAAATGTGCTTTAAAACTTAGTTCAATGGTGCTTATACATGAAACAATAACAAATGGGGTTCCTAGGACTGTCAGAAGGAATCTTTAGTTTGTATGTAATTACATACTGGAGGAGGAGGTGCTTTTAAGCCAGTCTTTTATTTTTAATCATCTCAAATATGCAACCATTCATCCAGTAACATTAAGGGTCGTAAACTGGTGGGAAACAGGAAATTCAGTGTACAGGCTTAAAATGCCTCTGGTTAGAGTGGGGTTTTTTGTTTGTTTGTTTTTCGTTGGGTTTCAACACCAAGCATCATTTCTGTGATCAAGCTTCTAACTGGCATGTGTTTTGATCAGGAAGTTTACCATATCTTGCCCATAAAACGAACAAGAGATCTAGTTTCTTTTTTTCCCTAAAGGAAGAGCACCCTCTAAAATTAACAATACCTGTCAATTTCTTCAGTATTTGTTTTTGTTCAAAAAAAAGTGAGACCCTTAATGTTGCTTTAATGTAAAACTGTATATTTTTGTCTGTGATATACTTTATTAATTTAAAGTAAGTAATAGTTCTAAAGTCTTCACTGTCGCTCGCTATAAGAGAAAATAGAATTTTAAGGTGATGATAAAGATGCTATAAGGTCCATTCATTCCAGTCCAATCAACTGTAGTAAGAAAAAGTCCTTGAATAGTTCTCTAGGGACAATTTCTCACTTGCCATTGACATTAATCTTTGGTGTATTCTCAGAAAAAATAAAAAGAAATTGAAACCGGTCCAAGGTTATAGTCACATCCTGGATAACTTTTTTAAAAATTTTTATTAGGAAACTAATACTAGCCTTTTTCAATCTGGCTGAAAGAAAATTATTAAAGGATTAGTTGAGTGTGAAATTAAATAGTATTTTGCTCATACATACTAAAAAGGTGGGTAGGAACTTGATGCGTTTAAACAAGTTTCTGAAAGGTTTCAATTTGACACAAGAAAAAAATTCAATGTTTCCTTTGAAAATACTGAATTTATCACTTGCTGCATGGATCAGGTGGCATAGGTTAATCTTTGATTTTCAGAATCCTAATGAAATAACTTTCAAACAATTTGTGTCCTTAACTAAAGGTAGAATGAATTCCAGTTTTCACCCCTAATCCTTCAGTTTAAGCGCATACATGTAGGTTAATGTGGAATGAAATCATCTGTGATATATTATGTTCATTTATCAACTGAGCTTTTTTGATGTTGCCTGTTTTTATGTAAAACATGTTCTTAAAGTTAATAAAATAATAGTACTTGGTGTATGAACTACCACATAATATCCTAGCTGCAGGGTGCCCTCCTCAGTTCATTTTGCCATATTGGAGTAAAATTTCATTTTAGTTCAATTCATAATTGACACATTCAGCCCACGAAGGAACAGCCCAGCTGTGTTCTTGGGGGGAATTCTCTCTGTGCAAGGCTTTAAAAATTAGTCATGCGGTCAGAGTGTAGCTTTCCCACATGTCCTCCATAGCACAGTGTGTATTTCATGAGCATAATTCAAAAACAGCTATTCCAAAAATGTCCCTTTTCATATATTACCTTCCTGCCTGGGCCACTGACTTGGATAAACACAAATAAATCAAATATCATTCAGCCTTATTTTATCCTTCAACCTATGTGCACAAGCTCTCCAGAGAAGAGTGTTGTTTTATCCACTAACCTGTAATTAGCTGCCATTTTTATAGCAATTACCCATTAGGCATTCCATGCGTAATACTGACCTTACAGAAAATTGCAAAACTGTACAATGGATTTAAGTTCTTTCCTATTGAGCTTTTCAATGCTAAGAGATTGAAAAATCAGCCAGCAAAAGTGACTGCAGGTCCCCTGGTGCCCTAGGAAAGTGCCAGAATATCTCCGAGTGCTTGTAAAATTAGCAGTCGCCTTCCCCGCCATCCACAGCCTGCTGCTGCAGCTGCTGTTTTCCCTTTTGCTGTACTGTCGTGAAGTCACTGGGTCCTTTCTAGATTCTCCGGAAACTGCTGAGAAACAATAGCTAAAGTGATTGCTTCCTAAAGACCATTACATTGTTTTACGAGGCTGGCAGCTCTGCCAAAAACCTGCCATCGAAAACCTGGGCCTTGGTGTGAAAGCCTCAAGCACAAGTCTGGAACTGGAGATGATAAAACCGCCACATACGGGAATTGGGAAGGAAGGGCCCTCCACAACCCCTGGCCATTTGGATGGGTAGTGGGCAAGGAAGCACTCATGATGTACAGGGAAGGCGGTCCTGGAAATGGAAGCAACTGGGTAACAAACACAAAACAGGTCTAGGAGCATTCTGGAAACATTCTTAAAACATCTCGTAAAGGGAAGAAAAGCTGTGCTCTTCCTTAGAAGGTAGGCTGCTCCCTGCAAGCTCCAGGAGGAGCACCAGGGGAAGATGAGGAGCCACACCCAGCCAGCTGGACCGACCAAATCCATGCTGGCCATCAGCACGGTGACAGATGTCCCGGCCAGCTTGCTTGCACTTCCAAATCATTCATTTAAATGTTTCTTGAGGGAGTGCCAACAACATGGAAGGCACTTCATTTGAGCTTAGAAAAGAGAAACTTAGCTCTCCATGTTTATTTTCACTATGGATCAGAAGACTTTAAAGACGAGAAAATATATCTCAAGCTGGAAGGTTTGCCATTTATTCTGAGACTCTTAGTCCAGGGTTCAGCTGATGTACACACCCACATGTAGCAAGACCTTGCATGTATGGCAACTTCCAGCCTCTAACTCGAGGATGTGTCTACCATCTGCCTGCTCAATGGTACATGCACCCCATGGTCCTCTTGGCTTGACTCCTGGGCTCTGAGCTGGAAGGCTTTCCCGAGTCCTCTCTGCTGTCTCTAATTACTATGAGATTTTACCTCTTGTCGTGCACTAATATTGCACTATGTCCATTAACCAAGCAAGCGTTAGCGAGGACCTACAGTGGGTGATGCATTGTGCAGGCAGAGATAAGCCACAATTCCTGTTCTTAAGAATTTCCATATAGTGAGAAATAATTTACCCGGGATGTTCACAGGGTGGGGCGACTGATTTATCACTCACAGATGGCGGAACACCAGTTTGTCAGGGGCACAGCATCACTACCAGCCCGAGACTGGCTCTCAGCATGCGGAAACCATGCAGGCTGCTTGCAAGCCAGCCATCAGTCACATGCAAATATACTTGTGGCTCACGCTGTTACAGCAATTCAAATGTCACCCTTAGTAAACCCCTAGAAGGAAAAAGAGAGAGAGAGAAGAAAAAGAAAGAAGGGAAGGAAGGAAGGGAGGGAGGGAGGGGAAAGAAAAGAGAAAGAAAGAAGAAGGAGGAAAGAAAGAAACAGAGAAAGAGAAAGAAAGAAGGAAGGAAGGAAGAGGAAAAAGGAGGGAGGGAGAGAGAAAGAAAAGGAAGACGGGAGGGAGGGAAAGAAAAAAGAAAGAAAAAAGGAAGAAAGAGAAAATGAAAGAAGGAGGGAAGGAGGGAGGGAGGAGGGGAGCAAAGGAGGAAAAGAAGAAATAAAGACTGAAGAGAGAAAGTTTCCATGGTCTTTTTTTTTTTTTAAGAGACAAGGTCTCACTATGTTGCCCAGGCTGGAGTGCAGGGGTTATTTACAGGCACAATCCCACTACTGCTCAGCACGGGAGTTTTGACCTGCTCCATTTCCTACCTGGGCCAGTTCACCCCTCCTTAGGCAACCTGGTGGTCCCCCGCCCCTGGGAGGTCACCATATTGATGCCGAACTTAGTGCAGACACCCGATCGCATAGCGCACTACAGCCCAGAACTCCTGGGCTCAAGCGATTCTCCCACCTCAGCCTCTCGAGTAGCTGGGACTACAGGTAGGCACCACCATGCCAGGCTACACAGTTTTAAAACTGGAGTATCATATGGAAAGTGTAAAAGGAAGGGAAATATCAATGTCTCCCAAAGTGTGTTCCTCAAAACCCCGTCCTGGGAGATGCAGTGTGGGAATCGTGAAACACACTTTGGTGTGAGTCTGACATGGGTCTTGGTGTCCTCCACATCTTCCATCCAGGCGCACCATCTCCCTGTGACAGGGTGAGTGATAATAAGATGTCATCAATGGCTCCATCCGTGCATTCTTGTTGGAAGCAGGAGGTGGAGCCTTTCCCAAGAATCTTCTAATTCTCACACGTCATTGTCCATTCTTTCCGGGACTTTCAAAATCCTCTTGGAGAACCTATTCTCCACCCTCTGGAAAGATGTGCCCTGAGCCTGCACTACTAAAAGGAATTTTCGCCTGGTGAAGCCCTCCTCCACGCCCTCCCCACCACCTGTCAGGTAGGCGAGTCATCTGCTCCCACCTCCAGCAAGTGCCTGTCGTATGCCCCTGTCCCTCTGCTGGATCTGGGGCCACACAGTGAAAGCCCTAACCACTGCCTCTCCCACACTCCACAGGCCTGTGTGGGCAAGAAGTAGACAGTTGCCATCCTGCATGACCAGGGGTGTGACGGAGGAAGGCACAAGACAGACACGGTGGGATCGCTTTGGAAGGTCATCTAACCGCCGTGGGCAATCAGAGGCTTTCTGAAGAAAGTGTCCCTGAGACAGGGTCTAAGAGATAAGCAGGAATTAGCCAAGAGAAAGAGGAGGAAGACATCCCAAGTCATGGGAACAATCGGTGCAAACATGTGCTTAAAGAACACAAAGGCGCTCAGAATCGGCGAGATGGAGGCTTCAAGTCAGCCCCAGTGAGGCTAGGGTAGAGCCCAGGGAACTAACTGGCTCATCTTCTGGCTGTGCGAATGTGCTCAGGACGGGGTAGGCAGCTGTAAAAATGAAACGGTGCGGAATGCCAGGTCCCAGGGCTGGCTAAGGAGAAAAGGGGCAGGGACGATGGCTCTGGAGGGAACATGAGGGACCCCAGGCGTTTCTGAAATACTGTGGATTCCAATTGCTCCTTCTCAGTAATAGAGAGCCACCTCCTTGTGCAAACAAAGGAGTTAGCCATGGGTTAATTCTTTCCTAATGCATAGAACCTCCTGCTCACAAAGCTTATCAGCTCACCACTCACGGGGAAAACCTCCTTCCCTCCTATGTTGTTCTGGGAAAAGAGACAGGATAGAGAAATTCACTGACCCTGAAAATATTTCTCTCCCTCCTTCTTCCTGGACAAATCCAAATTGTCACCTTTCCCTTACTGCAGGGTGATAATTTATGGTCCACCTGAGAGAGGTTTTGCTATTCCATCAGAATTACCTATTAATTTGCTGGATTCCTCTGATTAAGCAGTGAACTTGTCAGTGCAGCTGACTCATCGTTCAGAATGTGAAATATCCTTTCATTTTCAACAAGTAAATCAAGGCCCAAATCAACTCAGACGTTTGCAATTTCTTCTCTTGACGTGGTTTCCTCTGTTCGAATGTCTCAGATGTTCCATTTTTTAATAACATTTTCTTAGTTCTCTGCTATCTTACTGAGCAAGCCTCTTTTTTTCTTTTTCTTTCTTTTTGTTTTTTTTTTTGTTTTTGTTTTTTGTTTTTTTGCTTCATGAAAAGCTCCTATTGTTTCTACTTACCTTATAGAGGAAGGTAACAGTTCACGTTGGTTTCTTAAATTGGAAAACTGAAAATATTCTGCCCAGGATGGAAGGGAAGCCTCATCCTAACATATTTGCCTGCTGATTTGCTCAAAGGACTTCTCCTGCCTTGTGGTTTTATGGATTTTTCTGAAATGCCCACACTCGAGCATGCTTTTCTGCAAAAATCTTGCTGAGAGGTATGTGTGGCCTAATCCTGCCGCCGCCTCTCAGGGTGTTCTTACAACAGAGCGTTCCTCTCTCAATATGTTGTTTGCACTGAAAAAACCTGATATAATACCCAGCAAGGGGAGAGAAACAAGGAGCACTTATTAACCGGACTCTTCCCAGTGCCCACAGATGCATTCAGAAGGGTAGGGACAGCCAAGAACCCTGGGCCTGGATGATCCAGATGCCAGAGTGATGTCTGTTCATTGCTGGGCCCTAGCTATCTTCAGGATCAGTGGATCAGAGCTTCGATGGCCCCTCCTAAAGCCAGAGTCCAGGGGGCAGTGGGTGCCCTTGTGCCTAAGTGATCATTCCCATGGGTCACATGTTGACTGTCCAACTCAGCTCTGTCCCCAACCTGTCAGCAGGGCTTGCTCTCATGGACAGGAACTTTCCAGGCAAAAGAGAGGCCAGGGTCTCACTGGGCCAAGCCAGGCCCCAACTACTGGCACCTGCCTCCTCCCAGCGCCTAGCCACTCAGCTGTGTTTTAGCAAAAACAGCAGGTAAACCACTGGCAGCTGAAGTTCAGTCCCTGGCCTTAACCTGCTCTCCTCCCCAGAGGCACATCCGCTGCCTGAAATCCATGTGGCTTCTCCACCATAAGCACTCACGGTCTCACCTCTCCTTGACGTGGCCCTAAATGCAAACTGGCCTCTGGGCAAACTCTGGCCTTGGCCACCTCTGTGCTTCTTCAAGTCTGCAGATTTGGGAATCATTCCCTAAGTGAATTTTCACAGGAGAGACCACAGGCCCCTGTGAGAGGACCAGACACCATCTGGAGGAAGTCAGAGCACAGCTGGCAGGCAGGCTGTTTGCTGTACACTGTCCTGTAGGTCCCAAGTATGCCTCAGAGACGCTTTAGAGCTCAGGCCTCGCACCGCGGCTGCTCCTGTGTTTCCAAGTTTCTCAGCGCACAGCAGCAGCCCACGGCGCCATTGCCAGAGTTTCCAGCCAAGATACTACCTTGTTATCCTGAAAGTACACATGTATGTGTGTGTGCGTGTAGGTGTGTATGCGTGTAGGTTTGTGTATGTGGTGTGCTTAGTTGTGTGTGAGGTGTGTGTGTATGTGTATGTAGGTGTGTATGTATGTGTGTATATGTGCAGGTTTGTATGTGTGTAGGTATGTGTGTAGGTCTGTATAGGTGTATATATGTGTGGGTATGTAGGTGTGTATGTGTAGGTGTGAATAGGTGTGTATGGGTGTAGGTGTGAATAGGTGTGTATGGGTGTAGGTGTGTATGTATGTGTATATGTGTGTAGGTGTCTATGTGTACCATGTATATAGGTGTGTGTGTATGTGTGTACATGTGTAGGGGTGTGTGTATAGGTGTGTATGAGCATAGGTGTATGTGTAGATGTGTATGTGAGTAGGTGTGTAGGTGTGTATGTATAGTGTAGGTGTGTATGTATATGTGGGTAGCTGTGTATGAGTGTAGGTGTGTATGTATGTGTGTGTAGGTGTGTGTGTAGGTGTATGGGGTATATGTGTGCACAGGTGTGTATATATGTGTGTAGATGTGTAGGGGTGTAGGTGTGTAGGAGTGTGTGTATAGGTGTGTATGAGTGTAGGTATGCATGTGTGCATGTGTGTATGTGTGTAGGCACGTGTGTAGGGGTATATGTGTGTGTAGGTGTGTATAAGTGTAGGTGTGTATGTATGTGTGTTTAGGTGTGTATGTGTGTAGGAATGTGTAGGTATGTGTGTAGGTGTGTAGGAGTGTATGTATGTATGTATAGGTGTGAATGAGTGTAGGTGTGTATGTGTGCATGTGTAGGGGTGTGTGGTATTGATTGGTGTGTGATGTGTATGTGTATAGGTATGTTTGTAGGTGTGTATGTGTGTAGGCATGTGTGTATATAGGTGTATATGCGTGTATGTGTGCAGGTTTGTATATGTGTAGGTGTGTTTGTGTATGTGTGTAGGTATGTGTGTATGTGTGTTGGTATGTAGATGTGTATAGGTGTGTATGTGTAGGTGTGTATGGGTGTAGGGGTGTATGTGTGTAGGGGTGTGTGTGTGTGTAGCAATGTGTGTGTAGGTGTGTATAGGTGTGTATGAGTGTTGGTGTGAGTCAGCATCATCACATCCTGCGGCGAGCTGGCCACTGTGGGCAGCCTCCCTGTCCTTCAGCGTCTGCCATCTTCTGTCCTCGTAACCATCACCCTCTCCCACAGTGTCAGTCTTAACGGTTGGCTGTAACTTGGGACCTCGCTCCTGGTCAGCACTGGCCTCCTAGAGCTCTGTTTACTCTCCTCTATTGCCTTCCACTTCATCATTCCACACAAGCAGGGAGGCAGCTGCAGTAACTTTAGATTTGAGTAGTCAGCCTCCAAAGTCCTGCTGTAAATCAGGAAGGCACGATCTGGCACTTGGAAAATGAGGCTTTCCTTTCTTCAACAAAAGTTTATGATATTTTCTAGTTGAGGGGGGTAGTTTCTTGTCTCCCAGCCTTCCCCCAAATGCTGATGCCCTTCACAGATATCTGATGTGAAAGGCTGCCTGCTGGCTATCGGCATCTTAAAAATGTTTACGTGTGAAATCACCAGACCATTATCTTTCTCCCACACGAAGCCCAGCTTTAACAATCTGCCAGTTGCCCTCTGATATTGACTTTCTTTCTTCCTGCTGATTAGGCTGACAGTAAATGCCTGCTGGGAAGGCTCTTGCCCGCCTCTGGAGAGCAGAGAGGCCTGCTGCACCCCTTATCTGTTGATGTGGATACATCAATGGGGTCACGGGAGGGAAAGGACCACATCTGTAAATATAAGCAGGGACTCCATTTGTGCAGACGATGAAAACTTCTGCGGGCAAGAGTTTGAAATTCCCCTTCTCTTGGGAATCCCTAGATAGTCCTTCATTTGGTTTCAGCCACACCTGCAAGCCAAGTATAAACTAGGGCTTCCAACAAAGAGAATTTGGAAGCTCACAGATCATAGCTAATTCAGTTCAATGTGGTCCTCTTGGCAGCTAGCCATCTGAACAGAGATCTCTTCACAGGGATCAAGCAGTTGGCCATAAATATTCTCTAGGGACTCTAAGCTAAGACCACAGGTCGCCAATGAAGATGCAAGTGAGAATATCGTTGGTGCTTTGATACCACTCAGGGGCACGCTCACAATTTGCACAGCCTCAGGAGTCTAAACAGCGTGATGTATCTGCGTAGAGCATCAAGTTCAAAGTCTTGTATGACAGGAAACATGGTTGATAAGGACGTTGTGGGAACGTGTATGTTATATTAAATAATGAAGTGGACTGTAGGCAAGGCATGGCATGCTCAGATGGATATTTTGAAAAGATGACTCTGAACAGAATGGAAGGTTGTTTGAAAGGAGACAAGCCTGGCGAGTTGAAAACCAGTTAGGAGACTTTTGTAATATTTTGGGAAGAGAGAGTGATATCCTAAAGTGGACAGTGGAAACAACAGAGATGAAGAAGAGGAAATGCACCGAGGAAATATTTAAGAAGCCAAATCAATCAGTACAAGTGAATTATTTTGCTCAGGTGATAGGCTGGGTGTGGTATGACCAGCAGAGGCGGGAAGGGAAAGGTGCACCGTGTTTATGTGTGTGTGTACGTGTTGGGGTAGGGGGAGTTGGTTTTGACTATGTTGAGTTTAGGTGCTCGTGGAGCCACGGGAAGGAGAGAGTTGGTAGGAACAAGTCTGAGCTGGACACAGTGATTTAGGGAATGGATGCAACGGTGATGGTTGAGAAAAAGCGGATGTCATTATTCAAGGAGACGTGAGCATGAGTAGAGAAGAAGGCTGAGGAAGGAACCTGGACACCCCTGGCAGAGAAGGAGACCCTGAAGGATGCAAAGATATCATACATGCAAATGACAGTGGATCAAAATTGGGGGCTCAGGAGCTGAGGGGAGAGACAATTTCAAAGAGGGCATGATTAGTAGTGTTAAGTGCAGCAGAGTGATTTGATTAAAAGTAAAGGGTTGTGGGAATAAATGAAGACCAACCAAGCATTCTCTCTTCTCTATCTCTCAATCTCATTTTTTATATTTGCTATCTTCCTGTCTTTCCGGCTGCATTCTGGGTACATAATTAAGATCTGTATTCCAGTGTATGAATTCTCTTCACCTGTAACCCCTTCATTTTCTTTCTTCAATATTAGCTTTCATTTTTAGAACGTCTCTCCGTCTTCCTTGTCATTCTTGATATGTGACCAAAAAAGTGAGAAAAGCAAAGGGTGTTTCTTCTGAGTTTGCTACAGAAAGGGAGTCAGCCACCATCACTTGCATTTTGGCAGAGACTCAGAGACAGGCAGCGGAACAGGAACACCTTAGAGTAGAAAAAGGGAAGGCTTGGGTGTACCCTGATTGGAGACTTTTGGCCTGAGGAAGCTGTAGGCAGGCTAACCAGAAGTGGGGCATCCTGTATGACTGGTTGGGGCATATTTGGCTTTCTCTGGCTGGTTCTAAGTTGAGAGCAAGGGGAAAAAAAATTGGGAGGCTGCCAACTACCAATCATTTAAGTCATTAATTAAGTCCTGTCTGTGGCCAGTTGGTATAAAAATTATTTTACTGGATTGTCACCAAAGATAGCTATCTGGATTCCTGCAAGTCTGACTTATATAGCAAGCGGGCTTCCTAGACTGTTTTTTGTAAATAAGGGGTTAGTTTCCTGAGCAGGTTGCCGCAGGTTGTGGATCAAAGTTCTATTTTTATATGTGGTCTGGACATTGTCCTTTTGTATATTCAGTCTCTCGGGTGCACTAGATTTGGCTTCTGGGCCAAATTGAAGGCAGTTTCAGCGATGCCAAGAGAATGGGGAGTAGAGGAGTAAATAAGAGTTCAACAGATGCAGACAGAGCATGTGCTGTCTGCCCTCTCAAAGACCGTTTGTTAAGAAGAGGAGTAAAGGAATAAAGTTCCAAGAAACACTTTGTTTTTAGCCCTTTTCTGGTTTGCCCTGAGAATACTCACCAGCAGCACTTGGGGCTGCAGCATTTCCCGCGAGATAACTTTGCCATGAAATCTCACTTTATTATTATTTTTGCGTCTCTCTAGTATATCAACTTTGGAAATAAAAGACATCATCCTTTTTATAGCACTCTGTTTCCAGTAGTGGTATTTCTATTTACAAAATAGAGTAATTCTCGGTCACTGAAAATGTCAAATCCTAGAACACATAGCATTTCTACACAGGCTGTTAACATCATTCTTGAACAGTTGTTGGCCAAAGATTCATTTGATGAATCTGACTTTTCCAAAATACATGTTTTTGATGATTCAGACAGTTCTGATGTTAGTTCTGTGTAGAAATAACCCCAAGAACAATTTTTATGTTTTATTTTCTCGTTGAAAATCAGTCCAATTTGCTTCAGCCTCAAAGGGCATGTTTATTATAAAATTAAATTGAGTGCGGGCAGGAAGCCACAAATTTTTTTTTTAATGGGAAAAGGGTTAAAAGAAGAATAAGCCTAGCCCTTGTAACTAGGCAGAGAAGAAACCTGTGAAAAGGGCTGAAAATATAAGACTGCCCACTAGACATCTTCCCCAGGGTATCTCCTAGGAGCCTCCAATTCATCAAGTCTCAAACTGACCACATTCTCTCTTGCCACAAGCCTGTTCTGTCTCTACATACCCTGGATTCTTTGGTGCACTTCCCTCCATCCCAGCAGCCACTGTGAACCTCCCAGCAGATTCTCCTTGCCTGCTGCGTAGACGGAACTGATTTATCAAGATAAGACAATTACAATAGAGAGTTTAATTCATGCAGAGCCAACTGCACCGGAAACTGGAGTTTTATTATTACTCAAACCAGTCTCCTGGAAAATTCTGGGATTTGGGTTTTTAAGGATAATTTGGTGGGTAGGGGTTTGGGAAGTGGGGGTTGCTGATTGGTCAGGTTGGAGATGAAAGCATAGGGAGTCAAAGCTGTCCTCTTGAGCTGAGTCAGTTCCTGGGCGGGGGCCACAAGATCAGATGAGTCAGTTTATTAATCTGGGTGACACTAGCTGATCCACTGAGTGCAAGGCCTGAAAAATAACTCGAGCACGAATCTTAGGTTTTACAATAGCGATGTTATCCCTAGGAGCAACTGGGGAAGTTTGGAATTTTGTGGCCTCTCACTGCGTGACTCCTAAACCATCGTTTCTAATCTTGTGGCAAATTTGTTAGTCCTGCAAAAGCAGTCTAGTTCCCAGCCAGGAAGGGGGCTTGTTTTAGGAAAGGGGTTTATTGTATTTGTTTCAATATTAAACCACAAACTAGCTTCCTCCCAAAGTTAGTTCAGCCTGTGCCCAGGAATGCACAAGGACAGCTTGGAGGTTAGAAGCAAGATGGAGTCAGTTAATCAGCTCAGCTATAATCTTTGCAAAGGCAGTTTCACCACCTCACAGAGTCCCTACATGCTATCTTTCCTGACATCTAAACATGGTCACTTCCTCTCTGCTCTTCAGCCTCACTGGGACTGCTTTGGCTGGGTGCTCATTTTTTCTCAACTGCACTGTTGTGACAGGTGTCAAACTGGTCCTTTTCCAACGTCTGCCCATCCTGTCTCAAAACAGTTGTCTGAGCTTTCTTGTTTACGTTTAAATAATCTATTTTCTGCTTACAGTCTTTCAATGAAGCCCAAGGGATAAGTTGCATAGTCTTGTATGGCATTTGTTCGTTCATTCATTCAACAAATATGAAGCACCCACAATACACCAAGCATCTTGCTATGGACTGAGTATGCAATAGAGAATCAAATAAACCATCCTACCTTCTGAAGTTTGCAATCTAGAGGCAGATAAGCATTATTCAGATAAGGGCACAAATAAAAGTTCAGCTATGAGGAGTGTGAAAAAGGAGAAATCAGGGTACTACAAGAGGGTGTGATGGGGAATTTAATGGAGATAAGGAGCTCAGGAAAGGCTTCTAAGAGGAGGCGAGCCTTGAGCTGAGATTAGAAGGATGAGTGGGAGTTAGCTAGGCAAAGAAGAAAGAAAATAATATATGGGGGACAACTTGTGCAAAGCTTTGGTGGTGAAAGGGAGTAGGGCCAGCCCAAGGGACTGACACCTGGCCAGTGTGAAGAAAGAATGGTGTGAGATACCCCAGAGGAAGGCAGGCTAGGTCGGCCTCACAGGCTGAGCAGTGGTTTACCTTTATCCTGTAAGTAATCAGAAGTTACTGAAGGAAATCAAAATATATCCCAAAATGTAATTTTTGGACATATTTTGAGATGGCTGCCACAGGGAGAGTGGTCTAAAGTGACACTGCAAAACCATCTATTGTGGGAGAAATCTGCATCTGTAGAGAATCTCCGTTTATGCGGCCAGGCCTTGTCCAGATCTAGGGCAGATGAACTGAGTCTGACACCTCTAAAGATCCAAAAGAAACATCTACTATATGTACTCTCTGAGAGCTGCTACCTGTGAGGTTTCATCTACATAACAAGGCCGCCTTTGATAGCCAAGCCTCCTCTTCTCCCTCTCCCGTAACCAGTCTTGCCACTGCATGATTAACCACTATAACCTGTTTTTGGCTATGCTCTGAGTTCACATTCTTTCTGTAATCTCAAGATGGTATATAAGCTTCTGCATCCCACTGGGGGTCAGGTCTTCATTCTGAAGGCTCCTGTGTATGCACATTGAATAAATCTGTGTGCTTTTTCTCCTATTTATCAATGTCTCATGTCAGTGAATTTCATCAAACCTTCAGGGGGGCAAGTGTCCTGGTCCCTACATCACCGTTAGGTTTTAAGCAGGAGGTAGAGATGGTGATGTGATCAGATTTTCATTTCAAAAAGATCACGCTGGCTGCAGTCTAGAGAGTTAAGGGTATAGACCAAAAATAAAACTAGAAGCCCCCCAACAATCTGAATGGACCTCTCCTCTTAGCCAAGGGTGTTCCAAACTTAACCTAAAAAACTAGCTCAGACCATGATGGGAAGGAGGAGTCAGACATGCCTCATTACCATTAACATCAACACAGACCTGAGGACTGATAGAACAAACTCTGATAAACATTTATAATCTATTCTCTCTGAATCCTGCTACCTGGAGGCTTCACCTGCATGAAAAATGTTGGTCTCTACAACCTCTTATCATAACCCAAACTTTCCTTTCTATTGATTTCAGGTCTTTAGATAATAACTCATCCAATATCCAATCAGGAAATATTTGACTCCGCCTGTGACGCAGAAGCTCCTGCTTTCATTTGTCCTGCCTTTCCAGACCAAACCAGTGTAAATCTTACATGTACTGATTGATATCTTTTGTCTCTCTAAAATGCATAAAGCCCAGTTGTACAGCCCAATCACTTGGGCACATGTTGTCAGGACCTCCTGAAGCTGTGTCACAAGCATGTACCTAATCTTGGCAAAATAAACCTCTATTCTTAACAGGACTTGAACATAAGAGGTTTGAGCACAACAGATCACAGCTGATTTTAGCTTTCCTGCCCACGAATGTAGATAATGCTCCCACTTCCTGAGATAGGGAAGTCTGGAATAAGATCAGTTGGAGGAGTGGAGGTAGATGCTAAATTAATTTTCGACATGTTCCTTTTAAGGTAATTTTGAAACATCAAGGATGCTGTAGGGATACATTCGTTTGGAGCCCAGAGGAGATATAAGTCTAAGTCATCTACAAAAAATAACTGATAGATGTAGAATAAGAGAAACTTGTAGTGATCAGGTAGAGGGAAAAAAAAAGCAAAGAGTTCATAACAGAGAACTTTCCAAACCAGAGAGAGGTATCAATATTTAAGTACAAGAAGTTTATAGAACACCAATCAGATTTAACCCAAATGAAACTACCTCAAGACATTTAATGATTAAACTCCCGAAAGTCAAGGATAAAGAAAATATCCTAAAAGCGCAAGAGAAAATAAACAACATATAAAGGAGCTCAAATACATCTGGCAGTAGACTTCTCAGTGGAAACCTTACAGGCCATGAGAGAGTGGCATGACATATTTACAGTGCTGAAGACAAAAATTATATTATCCTATAATATTATGTCAGTGCACATAGCCTTGAAACATGAAGGATAAAACTTTCCTAGTCAAACAAAAGTTAGGATTTCATCAATACCACACCTGTTCCACAAGAAATGCTAAAGGGAATTCTTCAATCTGAAAGAATAGGGTGTTAATGAACAAAAAGAAATCATCTGAAGATATAAAACTCATTGGTAACAGTAAATCACCAACAAATACAGAATGTTATAACTGTATTTGTGGTGTGTAAACTACTCATATAATAAGTAGAAAGACTAAAAGACTAACCTATCAAAAAGAGCAAGGACAACAACTTTCTAAGACATGGAAAGTCTAAGAAGATAAATAGAAACAGTGAAAGTTAGAAAGCAGGTTGGGATGAAATTAAAGTTGATAGTTCTTAGTTTTCTGCTTGCTTGTTTGTTTTTGCAATCAGAGTTAAGGTATCATTAGGTTAAAATAATGGGTTATAAGATGTTATCTGCAAGCCTCATGGTAACATCAAATGAAGCAGATACTGAAAAAATAAAAAGCAAGAAATTAAAATATGCCATAAGAGGAAACCACTTTCGAAGGGAGGGAGGGAGGGAGAGAGGGAGGAAGGAAGGAAGGAAAGAAGGAAGGAAAGGAAAGGAAGGAATCTTTAAAAACTAGGAAAGCAAGAAGAAACCAAACCCCAAATTGGTACAAACCAACTCCAAATTAGTACAAAGAAAGAAATAAAGATCAGAATAGAAATAATTGAAATTGAAACAAAAATTGCAAAAGATCAACAAAACAAAAAGTCAGAGTGTTAAAAAATTAAACATAATTGACAAACCTCGTACCAGACTAAGAAAAAAAAGAGAGAAAACCCTCCAAAATAAAAGGAGACATTACATCTGATACAGCAGAAATGCAAAGAATTATTAGAGACTGTCATATATGTCTTTTATTGTGTTCACGTATGTTCTTTCTGTATCCAGTTTCTTGAGAGTTTTTATCACGAAGGAAATTTAATTTAATTAATTTATTTATTTATTAACATTTTTTATTTCCATAGGTTTTGGGGGAACAGGTATTTGGTTGCATGAGTAAGTTCTTTTTTTTTATTTATTTAATTTTTTTGAGACAGAGTCTCATTCTGTCACCCAGGCTGGAGTGCAGTGGTGCAATCTCTGCAGGCTGCAACCTCTGCCTCCCGCGTTTAAGTGATTCTCCTGCCTCAGTCTCCTGAGGGCAGGCAACCGCCACCATGCCTGGCTAGTTTTTTGTATTTTTAGTAGAGATGGTGTTTCACCATGTTGGTCAGGCTGATTTTGAACTCCTGACCTCAAGTGATCCACCCACCTTGGCCTCCCAAAGTGCTAGGATTACAGGCATGAGCTGCTGTGTCCAGCTGAGTAAGTTCTTTAGCGGTGATTTGTGAGATTTTGGTGCACCCACCACCCAAGCAGTATACATTGAACCCAATTTGTAGTCATTTATCCCTCACCCCCTTCCCACCCTTTCCCCCTGAGTCCCCAAAGTCCACTGTGTCATTCTTATACCTTTACATTCTCATAGCTTAGCTCCCACTTATGAGTAAGAACATATGATGTTTGGTTTTTCATTCCTGAGGTACCCCACTTAGAATAATGGTCTCCAATCCCATTCAGGTTGCTGCAAATGCCATTAATTTATTCCTTTTTATGGCTTAGTAGTATTATATACATACTACAGTTTCTTTGTCCACTCTTTGATTGATGGGCATACAGGTTAATTCCACGTTTTTACAATTGCGAATTGTGCTGCTATAAACATGCGTGTGCAAGTATCTTTTTCATGTAATGACTTATTTTTCTCTGAGTAGATACCCAGTAGTGGGATTGCTGGACAAATGTTAGTTCTACTTTTAGTTCTTTAAGGAATCTGCACACTGGTTTCAGTTTTCTGCATATGGCTAGCCAGCACTCCCAGCATCATTTTTTAAATAGAGAAGACTTTCCCCATTGCTTATTTTTGTCAAGTTTTTTGAAGATCCAATAGTTGGAGCAGTGCGGTCTTTTACAAACAAATGGAGAAACATTCCATGCTCATGAATAGGAAGAATCAATATCATGAAAATGGCCATACTGCCCAAAGTAATTTATAGATTCAATTTTATTCCCATTAAACTACCATTGACATGCTTCACAGAATTAGAAAAAAAAAAACTATTTTAAAGCTCAGATGGAACCAAGAAAGAGCCTGAATAGCCAAGACAATCCTAAGCAAAAAACAAAGCTGGAGGCATCACACTACTGGACTTCAAGCTATACTACAAGGCTACAGTAACCAAAACAGCATGGTATTGGTACAAGAACTGACATATAGAGCAATGGAACAGAATAGAGACCACATCTAGTTTCATACTGAATGAGGAAAAACTGAAAGCATTTTCTCTGAGATCTGGAACAAGACGAGGATGCCACCTTTCACCACTGTTATTCAACATAGTGCTAGAAGTCCTAACTAGAGCAATCAGACAAGAGAAAGAAATAAAAGCCATCCAAATTGGAAATAAAGGAGTCCAATTATCCTTGTTTGCAGATTATATGATCTTATATTTGGAAAAACCTAAAGACTCTACCATAAAACTATTAGAACTGATAAATTCAGAGAAGTTGCATGATACAATATCAAAATACAAAAATCAGTAGCATTTCTAAGCCAACAGTGAAAAATCTAAAAAAGAATCAAGAAAGTAATCTCATTTACAATAGCTACAAATAAAATAAAAATGACTAAATTTAACCAAAGAAAGGAAAGATATCTACAATAAAAACTGTAAAACATTGATACAAGAAACTGAGGAGGACACAAAAAAATGGAAAGATATTTCAGTTCATGGATTGGAGAACCAATATTATTAAAATGTTTATACTACCCAAAGCAGTCTATAGATTCAGTGAAATCTCTGTCAAAATATCAATGACATTCTTCACAGAAAAGAAAAAATTCCTAAAATTAATATGGAACCACAAAAGACCCAAACAGCCTAAGCCATCCTGAGCAAAAAGAATAAAACTGGAAGAATCACATTACCTAACATCAAATTATATTACAGAGCTCTAGTAACCAAAACAGCATGGCACTGGCATAAAAGCAGGTACATAGACCAATGGAACAGAACAGAGAATGCAGAAATAAATCCATACGACTACAGTGAACTCATTTTTGACAAAGGTACCAAGAACATACATTGGGTAAGGATAGTCTCCTCAATAAATGGTGCTGGAAAAACTGGATATCCATAACCAAAAGAATGAAATCAGACCCCTATCTTTCACCATATACAAAAATCATATCAAAAAGGACTAAAGACTTAAACCTAAGATCTTCAACTAAGAAACTTCTAAAAGAAAACATTGAGGAAACTCTCCAGGACATTAGTCTAGGCAAAGATTTCTTGTGTAATACCCCACAAGCACAGGCAACTAAAGCAAAAAATGGACAAATGGGATCATGTAAAGTTAAAAAGCTTCTGCAAAGCCAAGGAAACAATAAAAAAAAAAGTGAAGAGACAACCCACAGAATGGGAAAAAATGTTTGCAAACTATCCCTTTGACAAGGGATTAAAAACCAGAGTATATAAGGAGCTCAAACAACTCATTAGTAAAAATCCAACAATCTGATTTTAAAATGGGCACAAAAGATTTTATTATGCATTTCTCTAAAGAAGACATACAAATGGCAAACAGGCAAACAGGCATATGAAAAGGTACATAACATTATTGACCATCAGAGAAAAGCAAATGCTGGTGAGGATGTAGAGAAAATATAACTCTTGTACACAGTTGGTGGTAATGCAAACTAGTACAACCACTACGGAGAACAGTTTTGAGGTTCCTCAAAAATCTAAAAGTAGAGCTACCATACAATCCAGCAAGCCCACTACTATTTATAATATACCTGAAAGAAGAGAAATCAGTATACAGAAGTGATATGTGTACTCCCATGTTTATTGCAGCAATATTCACAATAGCCAAGATTTGTAATCAGCCTGTGTCCATCAACAGATGAATGTATAAAGAAAATACGGTACATATACACAATGAAGTACTATTCGGCCATAATAAATAAGGTCCTGTCATTTGCAACAATATGTATGGAACTGGAAGGCATTACCTTAAGTGAAATAAGCCAGGCAGAGAAAGACAAACTTTACATGTTCTTGCTTATTGTTGGAAGCTGAAACTCAAAACAGTTGAACTCATGGAGATAGAGAGTGGAAGGATGGTTACCAGAGGCTGGGAAAGCGGTGGGGGGTGAGAGAGGAAGTGGAGATGGTTAATGAGTACAAAATATAGTTAGATTGAATGAATAAGATCTAGTATTTGATTGCACAATGGGGTCACTACAGTTAATAATAATTTATAGTACGTTTAAAAATAACTCAGAGAATATAATTGGAATGTTTGTAACAGAGAAATGATACATTCTTGAGATGATGGATACCTCATTTACCCTGGTGTGATTATTGCACATTGTATGCCTGTATCAAAATGTCTCATATACTCCATAAATATATACACCTACTATGTGCCCATAAACATTAAAACTTAATTTTTTTTTTTTTTGACATGGAGTTTCACTCTTGTTGCCCAGGCTGGAGTGCAATAGCATAATCTCGGCTCACAGCAACCTCTGCCTCCCAGGCTCAAACGATTTATCCTGCCTCAGCCTCCCTAGTAGCTGGGATTACAGGTATGTGCCACCATGCCTGGCTAATTTTGTATTTTTACTGGAGTTTGGGTTTTGCCATGTTGGTCAGACTGGTCTCAAACTCCCAACCGCAGGTGATCCGACTGCCTCGGCCTCCCAAAGTGCTCAGACTACAGGTATGAGCCACCGCACTGGGCCTAAAAAAATTTTTGAAGATAGAGACAAAGAGGTGAGATGGAGAGGTTAATTTAATCAGGTCTGCCTGCCCTGCTTGATTGTGTTTGCTTACTTTTGGTGAGATTTGTTTCCCTTGTTTCCATGAAGCACACGGCTACAGTACCTAAAGGTTGCCCTGCTGAATGCTGAAACTTAACTTTAACCTTCCCTGGCTACTTTATAGATAACATTCACAGGTCACATGCTAATGGTCGCTTCTGGTGTTTTTCAGGAATTTGGTCCAGCTGCTGTCCAGTTCAAACCGGTTAAGACCACCAACCCTTCCACTGAGCCTGCAAAAGTGCCCGAGAGGTGGCCATTTGATGTCAGAGGGCCAAAATTTCCACCCTCAGATCAGGCTAACATTGTCTTTTTCTGCATATATGTTTATAAAATGCCATGAACTCTGACTGCACTTGTGCAGAATGAACCTGTGACTTCATTTTTCCCCACTGCCAATCACCTTTCCCCATTCCTAAGGCCATCCCACTTCCTTAACCCATAAATATCCCTAAGCCTTATCTTTGAGTAGGTGGATTTGAGAGCTGTTCTCCTGCTTGCTTGCTTGCTTGCTTGCTTGGCAGCCTTGAGAATAAATCTTTTCTCTTTCACAAAAATCATGTCACAGTTCTTGATTTACTTTGAACAGGCCTAGACCTGGCCGATAACAGATGCAGCTGGAGAAAGAGAAAGGGCCCAGGAGAGGGCATTGAAGACAAAAAAAAAAATATCTGTTGGATTTGGCAATGTGGAGGTGATTCATTATCTTAGCACAACTTTTCAGTCCTTGACCAGGGCAGAATAGAAAATGATATTTGTATAATACCAAAGGGTACCAGGCAAGGCTGCCTGAGGCCAGATGCAACCATCTGAGATGCTCTAGCTTCCCGGGACCCACCTGGCTGCCCTGAAGGCTAGGGGATCCTTAGCTTGACACACATCTGCCTAATCTCAGCACCCCAGAGTGCAATTGGGAAGCTCTGCCTTCCAGGGAAGGCACCGTTTCCAAGAATGATAGCAGAAGTCCTGGAAGCCAAAAACACTGGATGCAGGGGAAGTTGGTGAGGGTCCCCGCAGCTATCATGACACAGCTCTGGGGGCACCAAGCCCTATGTATTCTAAGTGAATGATGTCACCTGAAGCAGTGGGACATGGTGGCCTGTGGAGGGATAAGTATACAATGAGGAAATAAAGTCAGACAAATAGAGCTTACCTTTTAGAAAACTTTGGCTGAGAATGGAAGGCTAGAGGTAAGACGTGAATGGAAAGGAATGAGTTAATTGTGTTATCTCTTTTAAAATTCAGATAAGCATTAATGTGTCAGAAAGCAGGGCTAGGGATGGTGACTCATGCCTGCAGCCCCAACATTTTGAGAGGCCGAGGCAGGAGGATCACTTGAGGCCAGGAGTTTGAGACCAGCCTGGGCAATATAGCAAGACTCCGTCACCACCAAAAATTTAAAAATTAGCTATGCTCTTGTAGTCCCAGCTACTCGAAAAGCTGAGATGGGAGGGTTGCTTGAGCCTGGGAGTTCAAGGCTGCAGTGAGCTATGATTGCATTCTCATAAGGTTGGGCATTCTAAGTCACAGGATAATACAGGAGGTCGACACAAGATACAGGTCATAAAGACCTTGCTGATAAAGCAGGTTGCAGTTAAGAAGCTGGCTAGAACTCACCAAAACTAGGATGGTGATGCAAGTGACATGTGGTCGACCTCACTACTACACTCCCACCAGTGCCATTGATACAAGAGTTAAGAAGAAATTACTTAGGCAGATAGTGAGGGTATGGAAGTCCTCAGTAAAGTTTCCTTTTTAATAAAAAGCAGCTCCAAATTATTTTCCTTTCCAACAAAGAGCAGCCCATAAAATCGAGCTGCAGACAGATGCTGGCAGTTGTGCCAATCATGTTCAAGATGGCGGCTCCATCTTCCCTTCTCTTTGTCAGCCACGTGTACAGTAAGGAGCAGACAAGATGGTGGCGGTCAACTGGAAAGCTCATTTGCATAAGATTAGGGTGGGGTGGCCAGCCTTCCCTATGTGCTATGTAAACGTCATTCCTAATTGAACCAATCTGTGAGCCCTATGTAAATCAGATACCACCTTCTCCAGCCTGACTATAAAATCCTGTGCCTCCTCCACCACCAGCCAGTCTTACCTCTCAGAAGACCTTTCTGAGAGAGAGCTGTTTTCCTTTCTCTTTCTTTTTCTTTTGCCTATTAAACTCCTTTCCTAAACTCATGTGTGTCCATGTCTTGCTCTATCACCCAGGCTGGAGTGTAGTGGTGTGATCTCTGCCCACCTCAACTTCTGCCTTCTGGGTTCCAGTGATTCTCAAGCCTCAGCCTCCTGAGTAGCTGGAATTACAGGTGTGTGCCACCACATCCAGCTAATTTTTGTATTTTTAGTAGTGACTGGGTTTCCCCATGTTGGTCAGCCTGGTCTAGAACTCCTTATCTCAGGTGACCCACCCACCTTGGCCTGCCAAAATGCTGGGATTACAGGCGTGAGCCACTGCACCTGACTAGGAGAGCTTTATTTCTTATCAAGGATTACAGCCTGCTGGCTGGACATCCCATAAACTGAGAAGTGTAGCCTTTGGTAGAAACCATAAGCAGGCATTTCAAGGGAGGGAAGGGTGAGATCATAATTGATGCTGAATGGGTCAGATAAGTGCATATATTCAACAGGTTATAGGAGAAGCTATGAATATTCATGAAGGTGGACACACATGGGTAGTAAGCAGACATGTGTGTTCCATGTGTTCCATGTTCAGTTTTGTGTGGAGAATTTATACTTAAATACATTATAATTAGGGAAAAGTGAAACAGAAGACACAGAGGCATCCTATGCACAGCCTCAGTAAACTGGCTGGAGCCAGTCCATAGTCAGTGGTCTCTTCTCAGGAAGGAATACTGGGCAGTTGTGCAGAAACTGCAAAAAGGGCGGGTGTGTTAGTCTATTTTCACACTGCCAGTAAAGACATACCTGAGACTGGGCAATTTGCTAAAGAAAGAAGTTTAATGGACTCACAATTCCACATGGCTGGGGAGGCCTCACAATCATGGTGGAAGGTGAAAGGCACATCTCACATGGCGGCAGACAAGAGAAGAGAACTTGTGCAGGGAAACTCCCCTTTTTAAAACCATCATATCTCTTGAGACTTCTTCATTATCGTGAGAACAGCATGGGAAAGACCTGATCCTATGATTCAATTACATCTCTCCAGGTTCCTTCTACCACTTGTGGAAATTGTGGGAGCTACAATTCAAGATGAGATTTGAGTGGAGACGCAGCCAAACCATATCAGATGGGATACAGAAAGGGTCAAGTAGTTAGTTGAAGTCAGTGGTGGAGCAAATATTTCCAAAAGGCTCGTTCCTGTTTAACCTTAGGAAAGGAAGTCTAACAGCGGTTAGTGAGGAAGGGGTATAACAAGCCATGTCTGATGTCCCATTCTGCAATGGCCAGGAGCTCAGTTTTTAATTTTCTCTGTGTTCCTCTTGGCCAAGAAGTAGTTCGTTCAGTTAAGTAGGGGGTTTAGAATTTCATTTTTATTTCTCATATAGTACTGTAGCCTTTAGGTCAAAGTGCTGAAGAAATAACAATTATGGTGCCTGCACATTAGCTAAAGTTCACCAACAATAAACATTCATCAATGATGAACAGACCAATTGTTGAAGAGGGGGAATGTGGAAGCCCCACCACCCTCTTCAATCTAAGGGTTCATTTATCTAGTTACTACAAATATGGCTTTTTATAGTTATATATAAAAGATGTTCAATAAATAAACTATTTGTCAGGGTTCCCTACAGGGACAGAACTAATAGGATATATATATATATATATATATATATCCTATTTTACATATATGAAATATATACTTGCATATTATATGTATATATATTTATAAGTATGTGTGTGTGTGTATATATATATATATATATATATATAAAGGGCAGTTTATTAAGTATTAACTTACACAATCACAAGATCCCAAATAAGCCATCTGCAAGCTGAGGAGCAAGAAGAGCCAGTTCGTGTTCCAAAACTGAAGAACTTGGAGTCTGATGTTCGAGGGCAGGAAGCATCCACATGGGAGAAAGATGTAGGCTGAGAGACTAGGCCATTCCTTCCTTTTCATGTTTTTCTGGCTGCTTTATGTTTGTTGGAAGCTGATTAGATGGTGCCCATCCAGATTGAGGGTGGGTCTGCCTCTCCAAGTCCACTGACTCAAATGTTAATCTCCTTTGGCAACACCCTCACAGACACACCCAGGATCAATACTTGGCATCCTTCAATCTAATCAAGTTGACACTCCGTATTAACTGTCACATAACCCTGAGTATACAAAAGCAAACAGTTTCTTGATTCTCAAAATAACAGACACCATTTTAATGTGCTAATAACTGCAAATAAGAACAGTAGTGATAAGTTAACACTAAGGAGAGGTGTTAACTAAATTTCAGCATATATGGAACTGAAATAGCAAATCAGGACAACCTTTAGAATAACAACAATTTTAATAGACTCAAGACCAAAACTAGGGATTTGTTGAAAATTGGTATGTTTCTTGTCAGCTTAAAGTTCATATCTTTAACCCTAGAAATCCCAGATGCCCAAAACGTGAAAATAACATAAGACTAGAACATGCAGGTGAGAAGGGATTTTCACCCAAAAGGAAATAGCTAGTGGAGTTACAATTTCATTACTGCATGGTTTAAAAATATCAAAATGCAAAAATTCAAAACAATATGGCACTAAATAGACCATGTGTAAACACTTGTTCACAGTGTGAGAGCTGAAATAAGAAGGCAGAATGATGACTTGTTCAACCTCAGCTAAAGAAGTGCACAGTGGTTCACTCAAATATTTTACCGTCTCCACATGTTCAAGAAAAAACATGGAAGTGCTGTGGTTATTTATTTGGGGATTATCAATATCTCTATTAAGTAGGCAAATTAGAAAATACAGCATCTGCTGGGCATGGTGGCTCACACCTGTAATCCCAGCACTTTGGGAGGCCGAGGCAGGCAGATCACCTAAGGTCAGGAATTCAAGACCAGCCTAGCCAACATGGTGAAACTCCTTCTCTACTAAAAATACAAAAATTAGCCGGGCATGGTGGTGGATGCCTGTAATCCCAGCTAATCAGGAGCCTGAGGCTGGAGAATCACTTGAACCCAGGAGGCGGAGGTTGCAGTGAGCTGAGATCACACCACTGCACTCCAGCCTGGGCAACAGAGCAAGACTCCATCTTTAAAAAAAAGAAAAAAAAATACAGCATTGACAAATATGAAGATCAACTATATTTTCAGCCTTTAACAAAGAAGTTCATCCCATACTAATGCATTCAAGACATTCAACTAATATTCCTTGAGTGCTCTAGGTGGAGAAGATGCCCACATCAATAAAACAAAAGAGGCAAAAATCTCTCCCTTATGAAGTTGTATTCTACATCAAGGCTCAGAATGTAATGCCTCAAAATATGGCACCTTAGCACACAGAGTTATTTTTTTTGTTTGTTTGTTTGGTTGGTTTCTCTGAGACAGGATCTTGCTCTGTTGCGCAGGCTGGAATGTGGTGGTGTGATTGTGGATCACTGCAGCCTTGCCCTCTTAGGCTCAAATGATCCTCCTTCCTCAGCCTCCCAAGTAGTTGGAAACACAAATCAGTGCCACCACGTCCAGCTAATTTTTAAGGTTTTGTGTAGAGATAGGTTCTCCCTATGTTGCCCAGGGTGGTTCTGACCTCCCAGGCTTCAAAGATCCTCCCATCTTGGCCTTCGAAGTGTTGTGATTGTAGGCATGAGCCACCATGCCTGGCTCATATTGAGGATTTTAAACTGAAGGAAACAGAGAACATTGCAGATAAAGGAGGATCACTCTTTGACATTCTCTCACCTTTCTCTCCTGAAGCAGGATATAAAAGAATTTTCTGACCTACCTCCTCTGAAAGTAGGTCATCAGACCCTCATTCCAAAGGGGTCATGCCTTGTACCCAAAGGCCACAAAGTGGCTGAACAAACAGGCTGAATAAACTACATTCAGCCCGTTTATTACTGGTCATTTTATGTGTCTTTGACTCTGTGTGAGATGGGAAACTGCTGAGCAGAAGAGCTCTATGAAGAGATTTAATGCCTTAACAGGGTCACTTTGCTGCTGTGTTGAGAATAACTTGTGAAGCATAATAGTGAAAAGACCAGCAGGAGACTTGCAGTAATCCAACTGAGAGATGGTGGTGGCTTGCCCTACGGCTGAGATTCTGGATATGCTTAGAAGGTAGAGTGAAAGGATTTCCTGATTAGTTGAACACAGGCTATGACAATCAAAGATGGCTCTGAAGTTTCACCCTGAGCAATTGGACAGGTAGTGGCTACAGGAAGAGCATGTTTGGTGGGTGCATGAAAATCAGGACTATTTTTTTTTTTTGAGACAGAGTATCGCTCTGTCGCCCAGACTGGAATGCACTGGCGTGATCTCAGCTCACTGCAACCTCTGCCTCCCAGGTTCAAGTGATTCTCATTCCTCAGCCTCCCGAGTAGCTGGGACTACAGGCACGTGCCACCACACATAGCTAATTTTTCATATTTTTAGAAGAGACGGGATTTCACCCTATTAGCAAGAATGGTCTCGATCTCCTGACCTCATGATCCACCTGCCTCAGCCTCTCAAAGTGCTGGGATTACAGGTGTGAGCCACCACACCCAGCCAGGACCTATGTTTTTAAAATATACAAGTTTGATTTTTGTCTATTAAATATCCAAATTTTTAAAATCTTCTTTCCTCAATCAAAATGTTATGAATATCATACTTATCATTCAGTATTCGTCTATAACACCTTTTTTAAAGAATTCCATTCTTTAAAGGATATTGAGTTATCTTTTTAATCATCCTCTACTGATAAACATTTAAATTGTTTCCAATGTTTTATGAATATAAATAAGGCTTCAGAGAATATCTTCTGATATCATGAGACAATAAGAAGTATGTGTTTGGTCTTTGCCCCTGGTTCCTTGCACAGAGCTCCTAAAATCCTTATAATTTCCTGAGCAATAGGTGTTACTAGGTGCATCTTTTGTTCAAATATTTGGTCTTCGGCCCTAGTTTTCGACACAGAGCCCCCAACATTTTGGAATTTCCTTGATGGTAAGAGCAACTTTTTTCTAAGGAGACAACTCTTTGTGGGCTCCTGGATGAGGCTGGTCACCAGAAAAACCAAACCATTATTAGAAGCTTAGAATTTTCAGTTCTACCTCCCATTCTTTGGGAAGGGAGGGCTCTGAGATTGAGTTAATAATGGATCAGGCCTATGTGATGAAGACTCCATAAAAATCCTGGAACTAGGGCACACAGAGAGCTTCCAGATTGGCAAATACATCCTTGTGCCAGGAGGGTGGTTCACCCGAACACCATGGTGACAGAAGCTCCTGCACTCAGTACCCTTCCAGACCTCATCCTATGTATCTTTTCATCTGACTGCTTATTTGTATCCTTTGCAATATCCTTTGTAATAAATGCATAAATGTAAGTACAGTGCTTCTCTGTAAGTAAAGTGTTATGTGAACCATTCTAGCAAATAATCGAACTCCAGTAGGGTGTTGTGGGAACCTCAATTTATAGCCAACTAATGAGCAGCATAGGTCACAACCTGGGACTTGCAATTGGCATATGAAGTGGGGGAAGTCTTGTGAGACTAAGCTCTCAACCTGTGGAATGTGACCCTTCTGTACTGTCAGAATTGAGTTGAATTATAGGATACCCAGTTGGTGTCCACTGGAGAATCCATGTATATTTCACAGAAGTGCTCTGTGTTTGGCTGAGTGTGAAAGCAGCAAAAACAGTTGGGTTTTTCCTATCTTTTACAACCTCATAGCAAAATCTCTGTGCAGATCAAGTATTTCCTCTGTATCAATTTCTAAAATTGGAGTTGCTGGGACAGAGAGTGCTATGGTTTGCATGTGTCCCCCAGAGTTTATGCTTTGGAACTTTAATCCTCAATGCAACACTATTGAGAGGTGGGACATTTAAAAGGTGATTAGGTCATGAGGGTTCTGACTTCATGAATGACATAATATTGTTATCTCATGACTGGGTTCATCATTGAAGGGATGGGTTCCCGATAAAGAGCTGAGTTCTGCCCCTTCCCTTCTCTCTCTCTCTCACACATACCTGGTCATACGCCCTTCTGCCTTCCACCATGGGATGACACAAGAAGGGCCTCACCAGATGCAGGTCATTTGTCTTGGACTTCCCAGCCTCCAGAACTGTGAGAAATACATTTCTCTTCTTTATAAATTACCCAGTCTGTGGTCCTTTGTTATATCAACACAAAATGGACAAAGACAGTGAATTTGTATATATGTGATAAAATTGCCCTCCAGAAAGGTTGTACTAATGTATATTCCCACCACAATGAGTGCCCATTTTCTTGTACACTTACTGAAGTGCACTGGTGTGGTCAGAGATTTAAATTAGAGAAAATATTTCATGAGATGAAACTAAGTTTACTCTCAATCCAACACACATTTATGCAATACCTACTATCCCCTAGATGCTATGCTGCCTGCCTTCACAGGCATAACCTTATTGAATTATCACAACTGTGCCAAATAGGCAGTAAGAAACAGCCCCAGAATGAAAAGACTAGTGAGTGACATCAGGGTATGAATTGTGGATCCCACGGTTTGTGTACCGAGGAGCAGTCACAAACCTAAATGCCTTTGGATCCACTGAAGGTCACAGAACATGGCTGGAGGGCAGGAGCTGGCAAGAACCATGATTAAAGAAACAAAGAGTGACATTTCAGCTCTGAACCCCATTAAGTGTGTAGACTTATGATGTTTCAAAAATAAAAGGAAAAAAAGTGGTATTAATTCCATCAAAATTATATTTATTTATGTTGGGAAAACAAAAAGAAAAGAAACAAACACACAAAAATCCAACAACAGCCCCATCGGCCCTGAAGGGAGGAGAAATCCCACAGGGCAAAACATCAGAGGCTGAATAGTGAGGAGTGGACGGGGTGGAAAGGGTCATTTCGTCAGCACTGACAAGTATGTTTTGTTGAACCAGAAAGAAATTAGCAGTTCAGGGAGCTAAGAAGAAAGTGTGAAAGCTGGAACATTGCCTCAAAGAAAAGAAACAAGAGCTTAAAGTCACATTGCCTGTGTTGTCTTCACAGTTGTACAGGAGAGAATAAACAAGATCGTTGGCCAGAAAACACACTCTGCAGTGAAAGGAAATTCTGATGTAAACGGGGAGATGGAAACTAGGCCAAGGAGGCCAAGTGATTAAATTACCAAGGCTTAATCCCCCAACTGGGGGGAATCCAAGGGGAAGGAGGAGGAGTGTCCAAAAGTGTGAAAATAAAGCATTACACTTAAAAGTAAAGGCATTTTCCAAAGGCCTTAAAAGGCCAAATGGTAACCCAGTAATGATAAGAGTAATATCACATTGCACATTGCCAGGCATTTCAGGTCTTGAAAACATTACAGATTAAGCAAAGGCAGTGATGAGGCCAGAGTTAAGTATGCTATTATATGGAAAAAGTTAAACAGAGGGTAACCCTGAGAGCAGTAGTTACCCTCTGAGAGCAGGAGTGACAGTGAAGAAAGTTATGAAACCTGCTTCACCCCTCCCAGGCATCTCTGTGAGCTGCATGTGGTCAAGTCCAGGCTCAGAGGAGGTAAGAATGGGCCTCTTGGCCTAAATCCTCTCGGGCCTATGATTTTCATCTCCCTACTGTGTTTCCTCGCTGCTTGCAGACTGTCTGATGTGGATGTGTGCTCATCTCGCAGGGCACCAGGCCTTCCTGTGCACATAATTAGTTTTTATTTTAACCTCGTGATTTCCTTCTTCCTTTCTAGTGGTAACTCTCATCCTCGAATTTTGGGTATTTAATTGCATTTTTGCCCAGCACCTGGTGAAAGCGGCAATTAGCTTTTTTAAAAAAATTGAGGTGACATTCACATCACAGAAAATTAACACTTTAAAGTGGGTGATTCAGGCCTGGTGCAGTGGCTCACGACTATAATCCCAGCACTTTGGGAGGCCAAGACGGGCAGATCACTTGAGGTCAGGAGTTCAAAACCAGTCTGGCCACAGTGGTGGAACACTGTCTCTACTAAAAATACAAAAATTAGCCAGGTGTGGTGGCACATGCCTGTAATCCCAGCTACTCAGGAGGCTGAGGCAGGAGAATTGCTTGAACCCAAGAGGTGGAGGTTGCGATGAGCCAAGATCCTGCCACTGCACTCCAGCCTGGGTGACAAAGTGCATGATTCAGTGGCATTTAATACATTCACAACATAATGCAACCATCATCCCTCTCTAGCTCCAAAATGACAATTAGCTTATGCTGATGTTCAG
The DNA here is from genome assembly GCA_963573385.1 of Cacajao melanocephalus. Taxonomy (NCBI): domain Eukaryota; kingdom Metazoa; phylum Chordata; class Mammalia; order Primates; family Pitheciidae; genus Cacajao; species Cacajao melanocephalus. Next base: position 33,705 of record CAUYLG010053922.1, on the reverse strand, counting down.
TATCTCTAATAACTGCTGTGTTGAACCCTCACCATGTGCCATAAATGAGTTTATATATTCACCACAGTGACTTAATACAAGCGTACAATGCACTTAGAATGTCAGGCAGGCTCTGGGCTGACTTCCACTAAATACACTTAGCATTTGTTGCTGTTATTGCTCAGGTGTTCCAAACGTAAAGCACGCTCTACAAGTGAGGTAGGAAAGGTCGAAGAACAACTGCTGCTCTGTTTCTTTCTCCTTGTTTGAAAAGCTTAAAATAAAAAGAACTAATTATTGGATGTTGTTTAGTGTATTTTAAGTCCCTGAAAATGGGGACCATCTTATCTGTCTTTGTGCTCCCAACACCCAGTGCAGTATGTTCATCCCATTATGTAAATTCCCACCCATACACCCATAGGTACTGTATTTACTTTATATTTGAGAAAAACTGAACTCTCATGTATGTTGATTTTTCCTCCAAAAATAATGTCTCTTAGGCTGGGCGTGGTGGCTCATGCCTGTAATCCCAGCACTTTGGGAGGCCAAGGCAGTCGGATCACAAGGTCAAGAGATCGAGACCATCCTGGCCAACATGGTGAAACCCCTTCTCTACTAAAAAATACAAAAATTAGCTGGGCGTGGTGGTGTGCACCTGTAGTCCCAGCTACTCAGGAGACTGAGGCAGGAGAATTGCTTGAACTCAGGAGGCGGAGGTTGCAGTGAGCCGAGATCACGCCACTGTACTCCAGCCTGGCGCCTGGCGACAGAGCGAGACTCTGTCTCAAAACAACAACAAAATGATGTCTCTTAAAGAGATGAAGCCCAGGCATGGTGGCTGACTCTTGTAATCCCAGCATTTTGGGAGGCAGAGGTGGGCAGATCACTTGAGGTCAGGAGTGCGAGACCAGCCTGGCCAACATGGTGAAACCCTGTCTCTACTCAAAATATGAAAATTAGCCAGGTATGGTGACACATGCATGTAATGCCAGCTACTCAGAAGGCTGAGGTGGGAGAATCGCTTGAACCTGGGAGGCAGAGGTTGCAGTGAGTCAAGATCATGCCACTGCACTCCAGTCTGGGAGACAAAGTGAGACCCTGTCTCAAACAAACAAACAAGAAAGATGAATAAAAAGAAGAAATGCTGTTAGGGGGAAAGTGGCTTTAGATCTGGAAAGGACATGAGAGAACATTTCACACCATTAATTTACACAGGAGTGCAGAGGTTCATAAAATCAAGCAACCTAGAGAAGATTGCCTTGTGAACGGCCCAGGTTTGCAGAGCCCACCTGCCCAAGTTAAATCCTTTGTCTGTGTCTCCACTGAGGAAACATTCAGAGCAACCCACGGATGAGGGATGGCAGAAGGATGGTAAGAAATTCCCATCCAAAGTTTCCTACCTGGGAGACAGTCTCATCTGCCTGGGCGGTTTATAATCAGCGATCCTAAAGACAGGGTGATTGAGCTGCTGCTTCTAGCCAGAGACAGGTAAAGGATGCAGGACCAGGGGAGAGCCTGAGCTCGCTACCTGTGCAAGTTTCTCAGACTGCATTTGTCTGCTTGGATTCCTGTAACAAAATACCACAGGCCAGATGCCTTCAACAACAGAAATATACTTTGTTACTCTTCTAGAGGTTGGGAAGTCCAAGATCAAGGCGCAAGCAGGGTTGGTTTCTGGTGAGGGCTCTCCCTGTGGCTTCCAAAAGGCCGTCTTCTTGCCATGTGCTCATGTGGCCTTTCCTCGGTGCTCGTGTGCTGGGGATGGGGGAGAAATGCTAATCCTATGGGACCACAGCCTCACCCTTATGACCTCATTTAAATTTAGCCTTATTATTTCCTTGGAAGCCTGTGGCATTATGATATATTGGTTTTTGTCCATGGTTCCTGGCTCATAATTCCATATCCCATTGCTACAGTCTTTTGTTATAAGGCTGGGGTGTGAGGCCTCAGGGACAGACCTCAGGAAACAGAATCTCTCCCCTGCCTTCCTTTCACCTGCCCCAAGGAGGGACTCTAATCTTTCCCCACTTTTCTGATTGTAGTTCTTAAGACCCTCCTTTGCCAGGGTCCTGCCTCATACCCTGGGGGAAGGAATGCTTCCATAAACCCAAGCGGACTGGGTTAGGAGAGCTTCCCAATAGCTGTACACATGGAGGCCCCTGGAGGACTGGCACACGTAGAGAGGGCATGGAAGCTGCTTGCCCCTTCCCCCAACCCTCTCCCTACACACCTCTTCATCTGTATCCTTTGCAATATCCTTTATAATAAACTGGTAAACGTGTTTCCCTGAGCTCTGTGAGCTGCTCCAGCAAATTAATTGAATCCCAAAGGGAGTCATGGGACCCCAACTTGAAGCCAACTGGTCAGAAGTTCTGGAGGCTCAAAATTGCAACTGGTGTCTGAGGGTGTAGAGGGCATTCTGGAGACTGATCCCTTAACCTGCGGGATCTGATGCCATCTCTCGGTAGACGCTGTCGGAACTGAATTGGAGAATGTCCTGCTGGTGCCCGCTGCTTGATGCATGCGGAAGACCCCACACACATTTGGTCATGGAAGTCTTCAATGTTGATGATGATTGCTGCAGTGTGCGAGAGCAGAGGAACAAACCTAGTTTGAGAGACTTTTTCCCTACATAAGGCCCCATCTCCAAATATATCCACACTGAAGGTTAGGGCTTCAACATATGACTGAACATATGCGGACACACACATCGAGTTCACAGCACAGGGCATGAAGAGCCCATGTGGCCCAGAGCAGAGGCTCATTTAAAAAGCGAACAGGAATCCACATTTTACACCACAAAATGGTATTTTTCTCAGTGAATGATATTTTCTCAGTGCAGCCACAGGCTTGCTTCAGTTTACCCAGGCAGGGGCTCAACAAGCCATGCTTTGTTTACATTTGGGTTTGGGTTTGGGTTTTTGCTTTTCCTTTTGTTTCTTAGCAGTAGCAAGTGAGCACACTTAAGTGAACCCCTGACCTTTTGTCCTGATGAGGTGGAGAACAGAACCAATATCTTTTCAAGCCCCCTCCCCCCAAATTTGAAGCTAAATGCCAACCCGTTAGACGCCAAGCCCAAGTGTGCAAACGTCACAATATGACAGATCTTACTGGCTCTGCCAGATGCTGCTGATTTGAGTGAGGGGATTTCTGCACAGCTGGAAACTGTTCTTCCAGGTCATTGACACATGGGCCCCACTGGCCAGCACTGAGAGGGACCATTGCTGGGGACCATTTGGCAAAGGGCTGGTGGCAGGCTTCCAGTTTGACAACAGTCAGTCCTGAGCTGGCATGGGTTTGTGTATCTTGTCCTCAACATTGCAGTGAGGACTCCCAGTGCCATTATGGGAAGCTTGGGTAGTTGTACTTTAATAAAAAATTAGTAAGAAATAACAGGAAAAAAATGAAGAGGGCTATGTTCACTCACGCATGTATGTGAAAAAGTGACAAAGTATTCCCACCCCCAGATGAATATTTTTTGCCAGTTCATTGTCCCACAAGCAGAATCATCTGGAATCTCTTTCCCAGTTGTCCTATGAGTTTCTATTTAATATTACATACACAGTTTGGATACAAGGATTGATCTTTCACGTCAACAAACACTCCTTTTGGTGGAATAATCCTGGGTTCCTTCCTCAGAACATTTGATCAATTTCACAAACATTTCTTTGCAAGGCTCTTCCCAGGAGCTGTCTCCACTGCTCAGCACACCTTGGATTTTGCTCCCAGATTTGATGATGGTTTTCAAGGAGTGGGATGTCAAATGCATTTCTGAGCCTCTCCTCTCAATTCTCCTCTCATAGAGTTTCTCCTCTTATTGTCTCTTCAGCTTTAAAGTGAAACGAAAACAAATCCTTTTCTTACCTTATATAACAATGGTAAAATCCGTACATAATAAATGGTAAAAATGTTTCTGAAACAGAATAAATCATTCTGATCATATGTGAAAAGTGCACAATGGTGTCAAGCCACTGACTCATCAACTAGAAATACTGAACAGGAAACATTCTTCAAGAAACTTTTATGTGGGGCATCTGATAAGACTCCACAGACCCTGAAGATGAGATAGGATTGAATATGGGTTATAAGAGTATGCACTTTTGGAGTCACACAGACCTACTTTGGAGTCTGAGCTCTGATACTTACTTGCTGCAAGAACTTGAGAAAATTACTTAAATTCCCAACTTCCAATTCTTCGTCAGTGAATGAGATAATGATGCCACCTTGCAAAGATGTTGAGAATTTGATAAGGTAATGTGATGGTTTCCTTAGCCCACACTGCATGGAAATCCATGCAGTGGGTTTAAAAATATAAGCTATTTAAAAATATAAGTGTCCAGGTTCATATACTGGATTGAATAATGTCCCCCCAAATTTATGCCCATCTGGAAACTCAGAATTTGACCTTATTTGGAACAAGAATCTTTACATATATGTTTAAGGTAAGGATCAAAATAAGATCATGCTGGGTTGGGAGGGACGATAAAGCCAATGAAAGGGTCCTTACAAAAATCAGAAAAGAAGACAGACATACAGAGGGAGGAAGTCCATGTGAAGACAGAGGTAGAGATCAGAGCGATGCGCCGCAAAACAAGGGTGGCCAGGGATTGCCTGGGGCAACCAGAAGCTGGAGAAAGGCCCAGGACAGACCCCACTCTGGCCTTTCCAAAGGATCAATTCTACTGTCTTAGTCCAATTACTGTTGCCTATAAGAGAATGCCTGAAACTGCATAATTGATAAAAAATGAAATTTATTTCGTACAGTTCTGGAGGCTGGGAAGTCCCAGGTGAGCAGGTGCACGTGGTGATGCCTTATTCCTGGTGGGGATTCTGTTGAGTTCAGAAGCAGTGCAGGGCATCACACAGTAAGGGGACTGAGCATGTTCACATGTGATGCCCAGGTCTGTCTTACTCCTCCTATAAAACCATCAGCCCCACTTTCAGGATAACACATAAATCCATTCATAAGGGCAGAGGTCTCACGACCCAAGCCCCACCATTCAATGCTACCACATTGGGGATTCAGTTTCAATATGAATTTTGGAAAGGAAAAATATTCAAACCATAGTACCTGACAAGACCTTGATTTTGGACTTCTAGCCTTCAGAAGTGTGAGAGAATAAATTTCTAATGTTTTAAACCACAAATTTCTGGTAATTTGATAAAGCGGCCCTAGGAAATTTAGAAACACTCATTTAATTGTCCGGTAGTAAGTAGGTATAGGGTGCCTGCCATGTGTTGCCACTGTGATAGCTGCAGTATCATGGCCACTCCCCACGGGTGGCTACTGAGCTCTTGAAATGTGGCTATTCTGAATTGAGATGTGCCGTAAGAGTAAAGTACACACTGGGTTTTAAAGACTTAGTATAAAAAGAGAAATGAAATAGCTCATAAATAATTGTTATATTGATTACATATTGAAATAATCTTTTGGATATAGTAGGTTAAACAGTAATGGTTTGGGTGGATTTGTGTATGTAAATTCAAATTAACCTCACTAGTTTCTTCTCACCTTTTTAATGTAGCTACCAGAAAAATTTAAATTAAATGTGTGGCCAGGTGCAGTGACTCATGTCCGTAATCCCAGCTACTGGAGAGGCTGAGGTGAGAGGCATAATCATAGCTCCCTGCTGCTTGAGGCCGGGAATTCAAGTGGCAGTGAGCTATGATTGTACCACTGCACTCCAGTCTGGGCAACAGAGCAAGATCCCATCCCTAAAACAACAATAACAACAACAAATGATATGTGACTCAAAATCTACTTCTATTGAACAGGGCTGTTCTATGCATTGGGAATACAGCGATGAGCAACACAATGTCCTTGCCCTCAAGGATATCACCTCCCAATACATTTCCTGGGGCAGGGTGGTGAGGGGTGGCCAAGGAAGGCTTTTCAGTGGGGTGTGTGGTGCACCTGACAGAGCTTCACCTGTGGGACATTTTCTGAACACCTGCTCCCTCAACCTCAGGAAGGCCCAGGGGTCAGCCTTCAGAAGGGTCCTCACCTCATTAGAGAGCTCCTTGCCAATGAAGAGCCCTGGGACCAAACCCAGCAAGATGTCAGTCACTGATCCAGACTCCCTTTCTGTTTCCTGCTGGTGGGATGGGTGCCCGGGGTCACCTCATAAAGTCTTCCTAATGCACTTCCATCTCAGTCAGTGAAAACTGAGAGCCGGGTGCGGTGGCTCACACCTGTAATCCCAGCATTTTGGGAGGCCAAGGCGGGTGGATCACCTGAAGTCAGGAGTTCAGGACCAGGCTGACCAACACAGTGAAACCCCATCTCTAGGAAAAATACAAACATTAGCTGGGCGTGGTGGTGCATACCTGTAATCCCAGCTTCTTGGGAGGCTGAGGCAGGGGAATTGCCTGAACCTGGGAGGTGGAGGTTGCAGTGAGCCGAGATCACGCCATTGTACTTCGGCCTGGGCAACAAGAGCAAAACTCCATCTAAAAAAGAAAAGGGTAGGAAAAGAAAAGACAGAAAATTGAGGACAAAATCTTGAATTGCTCCATGAAAATTTTTTAAAGGAAAAAAGGACAGATCATTCATATTTGAACACAGTTCTGCCAACTATACCCTATAATTTATTCCAAAAAAATTGTTGTTTCAAAGGTGAAGTTAATCAGTATAAATCATGAGAATGTTCTAAGGTGATCAAATGTTCTGCTTTGCAAATATAGTTTTACTTCTTCCTTTCCACTGTAGGTGCTTTCTATTTCATAGTCTTGGCTAGTTTTCCTGGCTAGAATTTCCAGCCCTTATCGAATATTTATGTATGCCGGGCACTGTGTTGGTGTTTTATGTGCATTACTTCATTAAATTCTCCAAACAATCCTGTGAACAAATTGGCACCATTGATCACATGTTGTGGGTAAGCAAACTTGGACTTAGAGGGATGAAATGACCTGCTAAGGTTTCCCAACTAGTCACAGAACTTGGATTTGAACCTGCATCTTTCTGATTCCACAGCCCGTGGTCTTCAGTTATATTTGCCAGGTTTCCTCTCAGCTTCTAAGGAGTTCCTCTGCCCTTTCAAATGGGGATGGGGTGAAGAGCTCTTAATGCCTTCCAGATAAACTGGAGACCCAAATAAGTTCGAAAATAGTGACTATGCGTATGTGTAGTTTATGTAGAGTAATGCAAACAGTGGTTGAGTTGCCATGAAGATAGCTCTTCAAGTTGGACAGCACAGTGCTTTGATACACCCACATCCTTCACCCTCTGCAACCATTTGGTGGGGTTTCTACCCATAAGAACTAAATAGGAAGGAGGAAGAGAAGACAGTAAGTCCCAGAGCAAAAGGGCTGAGGGCTGGACTGGCTCCCCTACCATGTCTAACGTAGCAAGAGAGAGAGACGCAGACACACAAAGTGAATATTTTCTTTCCTGGTGGGTTGACTCTGAATAATAATGGCAGGGGACTGTTCTCAGGTGCTTTTCCCCTAAGAGTTGAGGGAATAGAATAAATGTCCATGCAGCTAACTTCAAATAATCTGAATATTTCTCTTCTCTTGATTTCATTTTTTTTTTTTTGAGACAGAGTCTCACTCTGTTGCCCAGCTGGAGTGCAGTGTCACAATCTTGACTCACAGCCACCTCCGCCTCCCAGGTTCAAGCAATTCTCCTGCCTCAGCCTCCCAAGTAGCTGGAATTACAGGCATGCACCACCATACCTGGCTGATTTTTGTATTTTTAGTGGAGACAGGGTTTCACCATGTTGGCCAGGCTGGACTCGAACTCCTGACCTCAAGTGATCCACCCCCCTCAGCCTGCCAGAGTGTTGGCATTACAGGCATGAGCCACTGCGCCTGGCCACAATCCAAATATTTCCATAGTAGGAAAGGAAACTAACATGCTCTGAACACCAGCGTTCAACATCTACGCTTACATATCACCCAACGCACGTTAGCCATTTAAGCCTTCTAGAGTCCTGTGGCGGAACCATTTTAAAAAAGAGGCAGCTGAGTGTCAGCAGAGTTTACAACCTGCTGAAGTCACACAGATAGCAAGTGGCAGAGCTCAAGGGTGCACAGGTTTCTCTGACATCACCACTGTCACCTTGTGCTGTAAGATTCTGGCTGGCTTCTCTGACTCCCCGAGAAAGAGTAAATGACAATCCACAGTGCAGTTTAAGGCAGTCATGTTGAAGCCGAAGTACAGATCCCTGTCTGACCCTACACCAAGACTTTCCATCTGGTACCAGCATTTGGATAATTTTGAGAAAATCCATTTTCAGCTCTTCAACTTCTATGACTTCTCGCTTCTAAAAATTGATTGGCCTAAGAACAAGGCTTTGTTTTTCTCCTTTTCCACCTCTCCTGCCAAAATTTTTATTCTCCTATTTATTAAAAACCAAAAACAAACAACAAAGTCTTATTATACAGCATTGTTCCAGGTGTGAAATTCTCCAGGGCATCAAACAGGAAAAATTTAAGAAATTATAAATCCTCTTCCATTTCATTAAGACATACATCCAGTAAAAATTTAGCTTTGTGCTTATAATTATTTTTTAAATTTGTAAAATATTTATACTGTTATGTCAAATCATTTGTTAATCATTAGAATGGTGTTTTCGATCCAGAAGAAAAATTTAAACCTATAAATTTAAAAACATACATATACATACACATCCATATATATATATTTATCACAGAAACATAGGATAGAGTGATTATACGAGACAAACACAAAAATATACATTAAGAGGATTCTTAAAGAGAACAAGAAAACAGATACAATGTCAAGGAGAAAAGAGAATGGTATGAAATTCTCTTTTATTAATCAAGAGTTTGTACTTGTATTTTTAAAAACGATGATGGGTTGGGTGTGGTGGCTTACGCCTGTAATCCTAGCACTTTGGGAGGTCGAGGAGGGGGAATCACAAGGTCAGGAGATTGAGATCATCCTGGCCAACATGGTGAAATCCTGTCTCTACTAAAATACAAAAAAATTAGCCGGGCATGGTGGTATGTGCCTGTAGTCCCAGCTACCCGGGAGGCAGGGGAATCGCTTGAACCTGGGAGGTTAAGATTGCAGTGAGCCAAGATCACGCCACTGCACTCCATCCTGGAGACAGAGAAAGACTCCATCTCAAAATAAAATAAAATAAAAATAAAAATGGATGATGGTGGGTATTAAATCGTTGAGTTGGATACATTTAGGAAAGTTAATAACAGTTATAATTTAAATTGTAGAATTTTACAGTTACATCCTTTGCAATTACACAAACTTATGATGAACAAACTTAGATGTCAGCTGAAACATATGGGTAGAGGTACAAAGTTTTTCAGAATATTTTAGAGAGTATGTAAAACAAATGGTTATAGATAATTGCTTTGGCATATTCTCATTCTCTGCAACTTAGCCATCTATTAAAAAATATACAACTCTTCATTAGCCATACTCAAATAACTCACTTTGTTGACCTTAGCCATGTGGTTGGTTAACAGAGAGTTATTTGCAGAACTTTTTAGCTGTTCTGGAAAGACTGAGTGAAGGAGAGAGGAAGGAAATGGATGACCTCATCGTCCACGAGACCACACCGAAAATTCCCCACCCACTGGCAAAATGAGCTCCCAGGCAGTGGGGCCCCAGCTATTGTTGTGTTGTTCTCCTCCCAGGTGGCTTTGGGTCCTAATCCTGTCAAAGCTAGAATGCAATCTTGGGGCTGGTACTTTCTTACCATTGTCAATGGCCAGGTTCACGATAGAGAGTAGCGTGCAAATAATAATGCCCCACAGGTGTAAGGCAATGGAGTCCCCTGTGCCGTTAGCAAAGGCCTTTGAAGGACCCAATCACTCTGAATGCAGAGTGTTCCCTTTATTATTCTACTCCATTAGGCGTGTTTTTCTTTTGTTCTCTACAAGCATGGGGCTTTAACTTCTGGAATATTGAATTTCATCGGCCTCTCTTCTTCCCCAGGCTACTGAAAATTGGTTGCTATCCTCAACTGCTCGCCCCACCCCCGTTCTTCTCCTGGTCATGGTGAATTGGGACCGGCAAAAGCCTTGTTTCACTTTCAATTATTTTTTAATATAAGATAATATTGGTCTTGGCACCAAGACTTGTCAGAAGTGCTCCTCTTTGCTCTCCCAAAGTGAACCCATTGCTCCCAATTACAGACCTCACTCCTGTGGCTTTCTCAGGCCAAGTTCAATCCGGTGTATTGGAGTGACCACATGCCTTGTCATTTCTTCTCAGCAAATTCTGACAACATCCTTAAAATGCTAGTTTTGGTAAATCTATGGGGCCCTGCTCTTCATTAATCTATATTGTTAGAACAGGGCTCTCAGGTGGCTGGTTACCTTAGATATCTTTCTGTCTTTTCCTTTTCCTTCTTTCTTTCTTTCCTTCTTTCTTTCTTCTTTTCTTTTCTTTCTTTCCTTTCTTTCCTCTCTTTCTCTCTTTCTTTTCTTTCTTTCTTTTTTTTTTTTGAAGAGAGAGGGTTTTGCTATGCTGCCCTGGCTGGCCTAGAACTCCTGGCTTCAACTGATTGTCCTGCCCAGCCTCAGCCCCTCAAAGTGCAGGGATTATAGGCATAAGCCACCACACCCAGTCATCTTAGATTGAAGAGGGCCCAAACTTTCCCGTGGGTCGGAGTTAAGCTCTGGTTCCACAATTAGCTTCTTTTTTGGTGGAGGAGTTGCCTTGAACTGCTAGAATGATGCATTCTGGGATGCAGGGCAGTCTACTGATGACTCCCAGGCCTGGGTTTGAATCCTGGCTACTCCACAGACCAGCTGCATCATCTTGGGGACAATTAATTAACTATTTGAACCTCAATTTTCCTTTTTGGAAAATGGGAATACTAACTCCTGCCTCACAGGATTGTCAAGAGGATCAATCAAGATAATGTTCTGTTCAGCCCAGCGCAGTGGCTCATGCCTGTAATCCCAGCACTTTGGGAGGCCAAGGCGGGCAGATCCCGAGGTCAGGAGTTTGAGACCAGCCTGACCAACATGGCGAAACCCCGTCTCTACTAAAAACACAAAAATTAGCCAGGCGTGGTGGCACATGCCTGCAATCCCAGCTACTCAGGAGGCTGAGGCAGGAGAATTACTTGAACCCAGGAGGTGGAGGTTTCAGTGAGCCGAGATTACACCACCGCACTCCAGCCTGGGCAACAGAGCAAGACTCTGTCTCAAAAATAAAAGATAATGCTCATCAAGTATACACTTAATTTAGTGTCTGATCTCTAGCAAGTGCCCCAATATGGTAGCTATTGTTCTAAGTGAGCACCCCGAACAGAATAGTCAAGACTTAAAGGTGAAAAACGCTCATGTAAGTCTTTCCTCCACCTGATACTTTGTAGTCATATTTTACAAATTCTATTTTCGTTATACTTCAAATGCTTGACTAAAAATCTTTTCTATCCCTTTTTCTTTCTGTCATCATGAATTTTTGTGAAACTAACAAACTAAAGTAGTGTTTGCTTTCCTCTAAACTAAACACAATCATTTGTTTTACTCCTGAAATCCAAGTCTCTGTTTCAAAGGCTCAGTTTTGTCGATTCCTTCTGGGATTGCTTTTCATCAGCGCATTCCCCAGCCTTTAGAAATCGCAGGATGCACCAGCCATCGTGTGCATACTCAATTTTCAGAAAGCATCTGAAACAGCTCAGCTTCGGAGATTGATGGTTCTCAGCTTTCAGCTTCGGTTTCTCTCAGCCAGAGCACCATTTGGATCTGGGCCTAAGAACATAGTCACACAATGTCAGAATATTAGTATTAAGTAGGCAATGCCCCTCTTCCTGACTCTCGGCCTCATTTAGAAAAACACGAGAAAATAAATCTAACCTCCTCACGGTTCCCTTGCACTGCACCACAGCAGGAATGTTATATGATTTCAAATTACTTATTAGAAATATTCCTATGGGTATTGTGTTGAGGATTACTTTTCCAAGGTTATTATAGTGCCTGTATCGTTAGGAAAATGAGGTGTAATTCTACCTGCTATCTCGTTCCAAAGACTTCTACCTTTGGACAAAAACCAACTTCCAAGTCAAGGAGGACATTTATCTTCTGTTTCACTCTCACTTTCCATCACATTTTGGGGGATGAGCTGAGGGTGGGGGAAAAACACTGTCTTAAACCCCTTTGCTTCTAATAACACAGTAGAGGTTTATCTCTGCTTTCAAAGGAGGTGATGTCAACACCCAGAGGGAGCTTAGAGTCAGAAAAGTCCGGTGCTAAGAATGGAATTGGTAGTGTCACACTCTCACTGATGAACAGAAAACAAAGCTAAACGCTTGTGCAATAACACAAGGCAATGGAACGTAAGTACTGGCGGCCAGAGGACTACAGTCGCAGGGATACAAACTGCGGAATTTAATTCCCAAGTGACCTTGAACTAGCCATTTTCCTTGTCTATATCAAAATATCCTCCCCGGCATCTAGCCCTGTGTATCTGCTGTGTTATCGTAGGCATCAATTATCTGCATTTTGGTTTACCTCTGGCAAATCTTTCAGATTCTTTGACAGCACTTGCCATTTAATTATTTTCTAAGTTGACAGCTCCCTCTTTCTGCAGGAAACACTAACATTTTAATTCCCTGCTTTACTGACATATAGATCTTCTAGTATTCACTTGCTTTTTCTGCAACGTTCATCCTTGCTGGGGAGCCCCTTGCAAAATGAATTGTACCGCCGTTTTTGCTGCAGAGATACTTACAAGGCAAGTAGAGCTTTCCCTAAAATCTTTGAAGCCAGCAAGGAAGCTTTCTTCTCCCCTTCTCCTTGTTCACCGATAAACAAGTAAAGAGGAGAGAAGAAAAGAGCTTCCAAGCTCCAAGTCAGTCCTTTGAAGCAAGCTTCTTTACTCGGTTGAAAGTGAATGTCCACAAAATTAAAAAGTATTGGATTTGATTAAAAGCACAAACCCATTTCCAAACCAAATGCCAGTGATTTTTTTGAATCGTCTTCTCTTTTCCCAGTGCAGAAAAAACTGGGGGCTGACTTCATTGGCATTCACTCATATTTGTCCTTTAAGTTCGAAAGACATGATTGCTCTCTGGCTATGCAAACATGGCTGATCTCGACCTACCCAAAAATAATAAATCAAGTCCTTGAAAAGCTTTTGGAAAACATGAAGAGCTCCACAACATTTGCTTGATTCTCATGACTAAGTCTGCTTAGCTAAAACAAAGTGAGAACATGATGCAATTATTTAGAGGAAATTGAGGACCTCTGGGACAGCCAATCATATAATTCAGGCAAAAGTAAATTTGGGGGCCTGACATTTGCAGATACTTGCGCAACTCTCAGCTGTGTGAGCCAGTCCTGGGAGAGCTCCCACCTTCTACTCGCCCTTTTTCCCAGCCTCCTTCACTTTGTGCCTCTTGATTAGTAATAAAATGAATAAATCAAACGGACTCTAGCTTGGCTCTTGTGAGATATACTAAGAGAAACGAATATAAAAACTAAAATGTCAAACTAAAGGTATCCTCCCCGACCTCATTTCTCATTTAAACACACACACACACACACACACACACACACACGTAGACTCGTTGAGCAAATGCAGACTTAGAAACTAAAGCTCAGGCCCAGATGTTATTAAGTATAAATATTTATAAGACCCATAAAGATCCTGGCTAAGCTCAATTTTGCCTTAATGCAGCAAATGTTTCAAATTCGGCTCTTTTGCTGTTTGAAGCCTTTAGAAGGCAGGTTACAGTAGAAGGCGCATTACTGTTGGTGAGAGGAGGGCAGCTCCTCTCTTATGTTTTATGACCAGTTTTTCATTGAGGGGTATTGCTTTTCTCAGAAATCACTTCTCATGGCCTGTGTTTTCCAAGAAGCCAGAAGAAAGTATGGTTGCTGTGGTCATGAATTCGGGAGGCACCAAGGAAGCACACACGTGCCACATGCATTCTCACTGTGAAAGGATGTAGGGACGCTAGATTCGCTTTGTCCTTCCTCATTTCAGTTATCATGAAACACACAGCAGCATCCTAAGAGCCTCAGCTTAGTCATCCATTGAATGGGTGTGTCATTGTTGTAAGTGGAGCACGCTTAACTCATGCTTTTAAGACTTCCATTTGTCTTTGCAAAAAGATGCAGCCACAATAGTTAAGCATCTGTTTTAGTCACTTGTAGAGGCACAAGCAAAAGAATCCGTAGATGCATAAGCTGTAATTTTGTGATGAAACAGTTCAAGCTCTATGATCATGTGGGCTCTTGGGCTCTGGATTAAGTGTTTGGTTCTCCAGATTCTTGAAGAGGACCCAATGTATGAAAACTTTCTTTTTTCCTTTCCAAGATAGGGTCTCTCTGTGTTGCTCAGCTGGTTTTGAACTTCTGGGTTGAAGCAATCCTCCCAGCTCAGCCTCCCGAGTAGCTGGGACTATAGGCCACCTCTCTTGGCTATCACTGTTATCCTGAATCCAGGTGGGTTTTGGTGAGAGGCATCATCGCCTACATGTCTTGTCCACCTGTGAACCATGCAATTCCTTGCTTTCTAACATCCTTTGGTTAAATATATCATGTTAACAGATAACCAGGTGCATATATGTTTAAAAGACTTATTACTTCATGGGATGATTTGTCTGCATATGGGGATGAAAAAAGCCTTGGTTTTCTCCCTAAAGATAAGTTCTAACTTGTGAAATAGGTTCTCTGGGAGATTCATGAAGATCCTTCAGTGTTAACCGTCAGTGGCCTGGGTGTGGCCCCTGTCTCTCCACTCTCGAGGGAGGGAGCTTCCTGCTGCAGAAAGCTCAGGGATGGAGGCCTGTGGCCCCTCCACAGAGCCTGGCTTTGCTGGGTTCTCAGCAAGACTCCAAATGTCCATGCCAGCCCTACCCCTGATCTCCTTCCCCCACTCTTGCTGCTCAGCCCCTTTTGGGTACTGGACCTGACAATTCATGCCGACCCCGAGAACACCGATCTCCTTCGTGGAGGCCTTCATCTGTCAGACACATCTGTGAAGTACTCCGAGGGCCCTACCTGGTTTTCCTGATTAATGTAGATGTAAAGATTTTATCAAGGCTCCTGGCGGCCGGACTTCAAGATGTGATCACAAAATCAATCCACATAGACTAACCGGGCATAGACTTACTAAGAAGACATCCCACAATGTCAGGCACTTAATTAAGGTGCTCCGGCTCCTCTGCCCCTGATTGATTCTTTTCTTTCCCTAACAGGTGATGGTACTCCTCTGGGTGGACAGGCCACTCCCCAGCCCCAGACTACCCTGCTTTCAGAGCCTGCAGTTTGGTGGGAATACCACTAGGGGGCACCCGTGCATCATCCCAGTCCCCAGGGACTGGATGGGAAGACCAACAGGATCCCTCTTCCAGCCCCTCAACGAACTTGAAGCCGCAGTCAACTCAGCCTGCAGTATCTGCTGGGCTGCATTTTGTTTGCTGAGCTCCAGGATTCTTCTCCAAGCCTCAGGCATCTCTTGAGGATAATCAGAGACTCCTCTCATCTCCTCAGTATCCCATTTTTTGCACCTTAGTGCATGGTGGAGCAGAGGTTTGCACCCCCCATGGGGGGAACCAGACTGTGCGCTGGCCTGAGCACCTGGGAGTCCTAGCCACCCTGGCTTGCTTGACATCGAGTTTCCTACAGGAAATCCAAAGACTTCAGAAATGAAAGTTTAAAAATGCAAGCACCTTGTGAAAAGTAGCCCAGATCAGAGATTGCCAACCTACTGCCCCCTTGATGCTGCGGGGTTTTTTCTGCATTCACTCATTCATTCATTCAGCCATTGGGTTCACCTGGCATGATTTTAGCACATGACCATTTAATTCATCAAACATTTGTTTAGCACCTATCATGTGCCAGTCATTGTGCTGGGGGATATACATGTGCTCTAGTCATTTATAAAATGAGGCACTATCTGACTCAGCCCAGGAGGATGTCATCCAGCCAGTCCTCTGTAACATCTGAGTACACCTGTGCCAGAATCATCAACAGCAGCTTGGGTGCCTGAGGCCCTGGGAATCAAGAAGCAATTCTACTGCCCTGGAGCAGCAAAGGACTCCAGAGAGAAGCTCAGATTTCACTGGCCCAGGGCAACCAAGGAGGCTTCATTAATTAATTAATTAATTCACTCATTCATTCATTCATTCATTAGGTATTTATTGAGCACCTGGTATGTGCCCAGCAACAAAATGAATCAGAAATAAGCCAGGCTGGATCAGCCTTCTTCATCACATAGGGAGGCTGCTCACTTGGTTGTGCCTACATTGGGCACCAAAATGTTGACTCTAATAGCCAGGTAGCATTCACCCAGTCCTGACTGTTATAGATAAAGCAATCTTGGAGGGCTTCTTTAACTCAAATCTTTATCAAGCTGCCAAGAGAATTTGTTTGAAATGACTGACACTTTGGGAAGAGAAGTACATCTCTATCACAAACTATAGGAGTTTTCGCAAGTTCTCATTCTTCACGAAAGAGACTCAGGCAGTGTGATCAAAAGCATTCTTCTGTCATCCATGGAGATACCATGTCCTCTTCCGGTCCCAGGCCATTGGCCATCCCGAGGGATTGTCTCTGCTGGGGCTCATGTCTTTGGCATGGGTCTCTATTATTGTGGCCAAATGAGTCTCATCCACAAATTCAATAACGTAAGAAACAGGACCTTTCCCATTTGTTTTTCTGTAATTAATTTCTGTTTCAAGGTGCTATTCTACCTAACTGAAAGACACACATTTTCCATTCATCCAGGGATTTCACTCCCCATTTTTCCCAGGGTGATGTTGATGCTGCATGAACTTGGCTAGTGTTGTGGCAAGGAGGTTGGAGGCAATGTGGTCCCTGAGTCATGTGTCCGTGGAGGCCGGCAGTGAGACATCTGCTGAGCCTGTCCACAGGCGCGAGGTTCTCTTTGCCCTGCACCGAGATGCAGGGGTGATGTTCTTTCTGCTGCTTCCATGAGGCTCAGCCCCACCTGCAAACCCCCTCTGGGTTTTTGACTTCTCAGGACTCTATCCTGGAAAATGTTCAAGATCCCCCCCAGGCAGCTTCCCTGGGATTTAATTCCAGGGAGCATGTTTTTTTTTTTTCTGGACACCAGTGGAGAAAATCCTTTTCCATTCTTGAGGATATTCCCTGAGAGAAACTTCCTGCGCTTTCCAGTTTGCCTGGGAGGCATGTGACAATAGCCTAGTGGATGGGGTCTTTGGGAAGCCGAGGTGGAGGCAGCTCCCCTCTGCCTTCTAGATGTTCACAGCTGTGCTGTTTCACCCCAAGGCAATGCAGAAGAAAGGAGAGAAGAGGAAGATTTACCAGGAAAGATTTTCAAAACCAGTTAGTACTATCTCCGCTAAAATCTCAAAAATGTTATTCTACCGTATCGACAGGTCCATAGTTTTTATTTCTGCATAAGTTCCAAGTTTGCTCTTAGGATGGTTTGCGTGTGGCTCCAACAGGCGCTGCAGAAAGTTTGCTTCCAGATTTACATCTGCTCCCCCAGCCCCACACTTGTCTCTCTGTAGGGCAAGTCTCAGCCCAGCCCAGCCCTGAGGCAGCAAAGGAGTAGACATGCTATAGCTTGGTGGGAAAGCCTCTATCCATAGAGATTTGAGCTAAACCCGTCTCCTGCAAGCCCAAACACCACTGCACTTCTCTGGTTCAATCAGCCACTTCACATCTGCCAGGATACAGTCCCTTGGGAGCCTCATGGTGTATCTGTGTCACACCTGCCCCCGTAAGTGGAATTTACTAGGCTCTGGGAGAACAAAACTAAAAGGCACAGGCTCTGTCATGGGTGAAAAGGACATACCTTAGGTGTTTCAATGTAAGAAAAGGAGACCGATTTTGAACACACACTAAATTAGTTGATTGCAGAAATTTCTGGAGGTAGAGATAGAGCCATTAAGACGTAGGCGATAATTCAACACTGATACAGGAGAAGACTATACTACTGAGAATGGCAAACAAACACCTTGAATATTCCCTGTGTCCCAGGTGGTGTCCTATCTTCACATGCATTCTCTTTTTAATGGGGTTGCTGTTATTATCACCTTCATTCACAAGCGAAAAAAAAAAGAAACAAAGATTAAGGAACTTGTCCAAGGCCTTGGAGTTGGGGGTCAAGGGAACGCTGATGGCTGTGGGTCCCTGGCCTAAGCAGAAAACGGCTTTTCCCTGATGTGTCTCCACCACGTGGTTGTGAAGGAACCAGCACCGTCATTGTCTTCTGGACAATCTCACAGCGCTGTGCGTGTTTCGCCCCTCGTTAGTGTCATTAGCTACTTCCCAAATCTTTCTGGGATGTGGCTGTGAAATTTTATCTTAGAACTTCAATTTAATTCCACAAACTTTTGTGAAATATCTACAGAAGGTATAGAAGTGAGAATGGGATTCAAAGATACATCAGACATGAAACCCAGCCATGGGACATGTCTAACTGGAACAGAAAAACAACTGCAACAGCTTGGTTCTGCCGTGCAGGTACCGAGAACCTCTGGCCTCCTGGTGAGGCTGCAAACCCAAATCCAAGACGACGGGCAGCCTCCACGGGGCACCGATTCACCCCGCAGACGCAGTGGGCAAAGCGCCCAGGACTCATGGCAATTTTAGGGCCCTCAAAAGTGTTTTTATTTTTCATACAAAAATTGGCCAGGTGTGTGGTGCACGCTTGTAGTCTCAGCTACTCGGGAGGCTGAGGCAGGAGAATTGCTTCAACCCAAAAGGCAGAGGTTGCAGTGAGCCAAGATCGCACCACTGCACTCCAGCCTGTGAGACAGAGCAAGACTCCGTCTCAAAAAAAAAAAAAGTTTTTTATTTTTAAACTAAAATCAGAAGAAAATGACTGTAATATGAATAATAATGATAAGCCCAGTCTGAATTATGATGGGATAGATGTACTGAGTCCAGACTTCACTACTATGTCAATATATCCATGTAAAAAATTGCATTTATACTCCTTAGAAATAAAAACATGTATTTATTTACTGTGTTTATTTAGTGAACAGAGGATGAAGCCCATAAAAGCAAAATTGCCTTGGGTCTGGGAAAGTCATCATGTGTCCTTGTAGTGACAGCTAAATATTAACCATTCAACACACGTGGGATTTTATAAAGTAAGGAAACTTTCCTCAGCTCCGACATAAATACTCCAAAACTGGAGGGAGTGTTTTATCCAGAATCATAAATGGGGATCGAATATCTCAAGGTCCAACCTTGAGAGGAAAATGATCTTAGAAGCATGATATGTTGCCCTTAAAAGCCCAGGGAAAGAAGAGAGGTCCAAATACCAGCATCCCTTTCATGAAACCCAAACAGCATCACTGTGGGTCCAAACCCTGGAATTCCTGAGAATCCAGGAATTGCTAGGAAAGGGGCCTGCTTGCTCTCCCTCACTGAACGCAGAGGTGAAGCAGTGAGAAGCAAAGCCACACTCTGGAAACAAACAAGTGAGTGTCCGTCGCACTGCTGGGGACTCCAGGAGGAGGCTCAGCTGGGCCTCACTCGCTGACACGTCATTGCTCTTCAGTGGGCGCAGGAGGCCTCAGTGGCTGCTGGCTGGGGAGGGAGGCTGATGGCGTGCTCAGGGCCTCTCACCTTCGAGAGCCTGAGCTGGCCAGTCACTTAAGAAGAGGTGCCAAAGCTGGAGCCAGAGCGGTGGGTGGCCTCAGAGGGACTCGATTGTGCAGAGTGGGATGCCAGCCCCGCTAGCACAGAGGTGGTGGGAGGACAGGCTCTGGAACCCAGAGATTTAGGGAGCCCAGCCCAGATGGCACCTGCTCCTCAAATCACTTTCCAGATGTGATCCCAGATTTTAAGCTTCTTTCAAAGCCGTCAGGAGGACTTGTTGGAATGGGGGTGAGGGCAGCTTAGCCAACACCCATGGAGCCTAAGATTAGACAATGACTCATGCCTACAAACGCTGACTGCCTCCACCTCATACCTGAAGTGCAAAGTGACATTTCTCGCCCTTTCCCCAAATAAATCTTTCCTGTGCAGCGTTCTCTGAGGACCTCAAGGGCTGTCAAGGACTTGGCCCCGAGCTCATTGAAACCACAGTGGATTGCCAAGTTTTGCAGATGTTTGCACTGACTGCTTTATGTTTTGTAATATCCCAGAGCTGTTCCCAAGTGATGCTCATCCATTCACCAAGTTAATGCTTAATAAGAATGATCTACAAAGGGTGACAGCTCCAAAAGAAGAGGAGAGGGAAACAGCCTCCAACGAGAATGGATGAGCAAAATAAATAAGTAAATACGAGCCCTGCCTCCACAGACTGAGGTGCAGAAAAGGGAACTAGTGAGCAGCAGTTCCTAGGGAGGAAACAAGAAGAACAGCCGTGTTTCTCTATGAACACGGGCATGTTTGTCTGTCTCGGGAGGGCTGTGAGGCTCCGGCAAGGCTCAGCAGTGCTGGTGCTGAACTCTGGTGGAGATGAAATGTATAGATGGAGTGAGGTGGGCTCTTACAGACACATGGATCCATTTGCTAGCTAAGAAGGGTCAGTACCCAGGGCAAGAAAAGTTTATGGAGGAAGCACACTGATCCCAGAGCTATAGAAACTGAATAACAATTCCTGCTTTTCAACCGGCTGTTACCTGGATAATCTCACGTTAATGTTAGAGGAAAATCTGAAGGCACCGGAGTCAGTGTCTCTGCAACAAGACAGAAAGATTGGGGGTGTTCTGAAGGTCCACCAACAATTTGGTGGCACATCTGGGGTTAACAGGCAGGTCTCTATTCCTTCCCAGTGGTTTTTGACATGTAAAGTGCTAAATGTTTTCACAGCTACAATGTATTGCATGTTTTACATATATGTGTCTATCCTTACCTCAATCCTACAGGAGTGGTATTATTCTCTTTATTTAAAGATGGCAACATTAAAGCTCACAGAGAGATTGAGTGACAGACCCAAAGTCACGCTTGGGTCTGTTTATTCAGCAAATATAAGGCCACCATTTTGTGCTAGGCCTGGGGGTTCTCAGATGCCAAGCAGAGTGGTACAATTCAGATGAAGAAATTCCTGAAAGGTCTCAGCCAAAACAACCTGTATTTTAAAGAATTTTTTTTCAAAGGCTAAAACAAGCATTTGGTGCACCATGGTTTTTTGTGCTAACAGGCTGAATTCCATGTAGAAACGAGAGAAACGCTGGAATGGTTTGGAAGGATTGCAGATGAGCGCAAGTTCATTTTATTAATTAAGCAGGCCTGGATGCTAGTTCAGATGCTATGCACCAGAGCTCCCGGGAAATGCATGCTGAGGCAGAAAGAGACACACGTAAATCTTTAAGGAGATTTACATGTAATGCAGGTGGGGATTTTGGAGGATGGGAGGTGTCATGTGGCTGCACATCCACGTTATTCAGCACAGAATCCAGTTACTTAAAAGTTGTGCCTGGCTGGGCGCAGTGGTTCACGCCTGTAATTCCAGCACTTTAGGAGGCCGAGGCGGGGAGATCATGAGGTCAGGAGATCGAGATCATCCTGGCTAACATGGTGAAACCCCATCTCTACTAAAAATATAACAAAACATTAGCAGGGCGTGGTGGTGGGCACTTGTAGTCCCAACTACTCGGGAGGCTGAGGCAGGAGAATCGCTTGAACCTGGGAGATGGGGGTTGCAGTGAGCCGAGATCTCACCACTGCACTCCAGCCTGGATGACAGACCGAGACTCCATCTTAAAAAAAAAAAAAAAAGCTGTGCCCGTGGTCTGTGCTATCCTCAGCCACATACCAGCTGGGGAGGGATACATATCACAGTAAAAAAGCAATTTTTTGTGTGACTCTGGACCTACGCACTTTGCAGGAATCTCAGACTGCCTCAGTTTCCCCCAGCTCATCATATAGCCCTGGGGTTTGAATGGGCTTGCTCCCTCCTGTACACACCAGGCTCCTGCCTGCCCCAGCTGCAGCCACCTCCTCTCCTTGGGAAGCTGCTGGTGCCGCTGAGGCCTGACATCCCCCTCCAGCTGGAAGCTGGCCTGGCTGACCTTCAGCTGCCCTGTCCCTGTCCGGCTGCGGAGACTGGCCTCAGGGGTAATCCTGTCTTTAACACACTGCCTCCTCTTGCCCAGAGGTCACAGAAGACTGCATCCAGACCTTGCCTTGTCTGGAGGAGGTTTTAATGAAACAGCTCTTCTATTTATTTGTGTTGCTGCCTCCGTTGCCCGGGGCCATAGTACCCAAGAGGGAGGCTGAGGTTTGGGGGAGGAGACTCAGAGGGAACAGCACACTTTCTCCCCAGTCACCTAGCCCCTGACACTGACCTGCTGTCTGTCCTTGCACCAATCCTGTATCCTTTCTCCTGTTTTTCTCCGACTGGAATCCTAGGGTGAATACAGTTTCATTTGCACCCTGCAACACTCACTAAAAGTAAACTGGTTTCTCTAAACGTGAGTGATTCCACCAGAGGGAAAACAAAGGGCATTCAGTCACATGGAATCTGATTAACACAAAGTCCCAGACAAGCACCCCTGGATTAAATGCTTTCTTAAGCCACTCCTGCCCCGGGGACAGCAGGAGTTATTTTAACTGTGGTGGAAGACCCAGCAGTGCCTGAAGTTGCCCAGTGTGATACATTTAGTACCCATATTTCAAGGCAGCTTTCCTATTGCTATTTTTACATTATGCATTTTTTTAAGAATGAAACTATTTTTAGTTTCATTATTTATTTATAAGAAAAGAATAGAAAAACCAGTTTTATACATTGGAATCAAAGATTTTTCAAAATTACTTTTAACAAGAATCAGGTTTACTATGGTCTAATTTACATACAACAAAATTCACGCTTTTCAGTGTACAATTTGGCAACAGGTATAGACAATTGTGTAACCACTGCAATCAAGTTTTCAGCCCCTTCTCTCCACCCCCCAAAAAAGTTTCCCTTGGCCAGGAGCCATGGCTCATGCCTGTAATCCCACCATTTTGGGAGGCCAAGGGGAGAGGATCGTTTGAGGCCAGGAGTTCAAGACCAGCTTGGGAAACATAACAAGACCCTGTCTCAAGGAAGAAAAAAAATTTCCTGTGACCCTTTGCAATGAACTTTCCACCCTCCAACCTCCAGCCCCTGGCAACCATCAATCTGTTTTCTGGCCCTATAGTTTACCTTTCCCAGAATATCACATAAACGGAAGCACACACTTTATATCGTCTCTTGTGTCTGGCTTGTTTCGCACAGGGGATGCTTTGAGACTCGTCCACGGTGCTGCATGGATCAGCCCGATTCCTTTTTATGGTCGAGTCGTATTTCCTCATATGGATGCACTGCAATTTGTATATCCTTTCACCAGAAGATGGACGTTTAGATTGTTTCCAGTTTTTAGCTATTACGAATAAAGCTGCTATGAACTTTGTGAGGACATATGTTTTCATTTATTTGGGGTAAACACCCATTAGTGGGATTGCTGGGCCATTTGGCAAGTATACTTAGAACTTTTTTTTTTTTTTTGCAGAAAGGGGGAGTTTAGGAATGTTTCTGGGTAGTACATACAGGAAGTGAAATATCAGAGTGATGAGTTTGAAGAGTCAGCTCAGCTGTGGGCTCTGCAGTGCCTTTCAAGACCTCTACCCATGGCCGTGCTGTGAGTCGGTAGACTCACGTTATTGCATTGTTGGTCTAGACACAAAGGAAGGGGCAGATCTCTTTCATTCTTAGGTGTCTCTGCCTCTTACCAATGGCATGACCTTGGACAAGTACTTGAACTCACTGCGTTTTATTTCCTCAGCTGTAAAGTGAGCATTCCAGCAGGGATGCTGCTAGGATGTTTGTTCTTTACTGTGTAATCCAAGCACAGCCGCAAGGATGTTTTTTTAAGTATACAAGTGAGAAGTGTAGGACAATGCCTGACACATAGCAAGTGCTCAATAAACACTACCTGTTTAAAGTGAGAAGGAGAATCAGAACTAGAATTTCAAATGAAAATGATTGTGGCAGGGCTCATTTGTCTTCCTAGAAAGCACTGATATTTTGATTTAAATATGCTCACCAGATGACATAAAGAATTTGTTCATTCATTCAGCACTTCTTTACTGAGTGCTTGCTGTGGGCCAGGTGAGGAGGCCCTGTCTTGATTCCTACAGAATTTATAGTCCAGGAGGAAAGAGAGGCAGAATGAAAGGCATGTGTTATAAATAATTATAAACTCCTCCAATAAGTGCCTCAAAAGAAAAGGACAAAGGGCTTGCAAAGAATGTCCAACAGGCGAAATCGTGCCGCTAGCACCACCAACCCACTTTGCATCAGTACTGGGCATCGTAGTCTATAACTTTAGCTCAGTTATTGACTCTGATGAAAGGGAAGTGAAGTCCAGCCCCTCCTGACCTCCTCCAGTGATGACTGGAAAATCATCTCCTCCTTCTTTTATTATTCATCAGCAAACATTTGGCTGGTGCCCTTTAAAATCAAACTACCCTCCTAGGCATGGAGGAAACGTACAGGCAGGATGCGACATCGCTTCCCCTGCCAGGGAGTTGACAACATCGTGGAGGATGAGACCAGGCTAAGTACACAGTGACAGCCCCTCTCCCTTCTGGAACTGCACAGATGCAAAGGATCGTGAAACCTTGATGGGTTAAGAGCTAAGCACCATTTCCCCAACCCAGATTTACCAAGGGGATGATGCCGCGCCTGGGCTTGGGACACACACTGGCCACCTTTGCCAAATGGGGCCTGCAGAGCTGGAGGGTCTTCTCCTTGGGGGCCGTGAGGAGGGGAGAAATACCCTGCAGAGGAGGCCGTGATGCAACAAAACACCAGGGCTCATCCCCCCTGCTGAAGCCAGATGGTGTTTGCCAGAGACCTCCGGAGGAAGCTGAGTGTGAACGAGCAAGAGTCCTGTGGAGGAGATATGTAACATGTCTTGGCAAATAACAAGTTTCTGAAAATTGGAAAGGCACTCGTGGCTGAAAGCCACTCCTGATGTGCGGGAACCTCTGGAACAGACAGGCTTGCTCTTCTCTTGGGTCTCAGCCAGGTCCAGCCGATGGCAGTGAGTGGACAAATGGTCTAGCTAATATCATCCACAGGTCTCACTTGAGTTCTTACCTCAGTTGCCAGCTGTGCTTTCTCAAGGTCTTCTAAGTTCTAAGCATGGTGCTCAGTCCTATGGGCCATCCAAGATGATGATATGGGTTGTGTTAAGTTTCCAGTACCCCCAATTATTTGGGGGGCTCCTCCTTCTCCATCCCAATCAGGTGCTGTTATGGGAACACCCCTCATGGTATCTTCTCCTTCCTAGTCACGAGATGGTCACATGGTTCAGCCCAATCCTTCCACCCCTTCCCTGGCAGCAGTGGTTGGATTGGGCTGGTCATATGACTTAAGTTGGGCCAACTAGAAACTTCTACTGGGACTTCTCAATTTGGGACCACTGGTGTGTAGCTTTGTGATACACTGCTGCACCGAATTGCACTTCTTAGAATTCCCTTTCCGGTGTGTTTTCAGACAGGGTGGGACACAAAAGATGTGCTTTTAGAAGACTGAGAGGACAGAAAAGAAGCAGCAGCCCTGTGCAGCACACACACACCTTCTTCCTGGTTACTCAAACACTCACGGAGGTGCAGCTGTGAAGGAACAGACATGCTGAAGTCCCTGATCAGCTGGCGTTAGGTTAGGGAGACTACCCTGGAGGGCATAACTTGCAAACCCTTTAAAGACAGCGTCAGCCTTCTCCAGATGTAAGCTTCTGCCTGTGTCTGTGGAGCCCTGCCTGGTTCTGACCTTGCCTTCTGGAAGCCTGCCCTAAAGATTTCTGGCATTCTTAGCCAGACAGTTCCTCACTATCAGTTTCTAGAGATGGGTTTGATTCTGTTTGCCTGACTGGACCCTGACTGGTAGAACAAGAGACAGAGTTTTGCCTTTGAGTTATTATGCTGGTAGAGTTGGCTAGTTGTCCCACGCATCTGTTCTCTTCTCTCATTAGACTGAAATTTTTAACTAGGCTCCTGAAATTGAACTAGGCTCATATCCATCCACAGGTTCAAAATTCAAGAAACTGGGTACTGTGGCTCAGGCCTGTAATCCCAGCACTCTGGGAGGCCAAGGCAGACAGATCACGTGAGGCCAGAAGTTTGAGACCAGCTTGAGTAACATGGTAAAACCCTGTCTCTGCTAAAAATACAAAAATTAGTAGGCGTGATGGGGCGTACCTGTGGTCCCAGCTATTCTGGAGGCTGAGGCAAGAGAATGGCTTGAACCTGGGAGGTGGAGGTTGCAGTGAGCTGAGATCTCATCACTGCACTCCAGACTGGGTTACAGAGCAAGACTCTGTCTCCAAAAAAATAAAAAAAAAAAAACTCAAAAGAGAAATATGGTATAGTAATCCCCTTTTATCCAGAGGGGATACACTGGAAGACACTCACAGAAGCCTGGAACCATGGATAGTACCTAATCCTGTATTACTATGTTTTTTTCTATACATACATACATACCTATGATAAAGTTGGATTTATAAATTAGGCACGGTATTCTTGAACTTTGGGACACTATTAAGTAAAATAAATGTTACTTGTACACAGCACTGTGATACCCCCTGAGCACTGAGGGCAGAATCTATCTTCACACACATTAGACAGTATTTGGCTAATGTCAGCCAAGGTCCCGGAGGCGGGGCTGCCCCCTCAAGTGTCCTGGGATGCCCGCCCTGGCTCCAGCAAACCCAGCCACTCACGCCGACAGCCACATTACTTGCACAGCTGTGGGACTTCATTAAAAGCCACTGAATTGACCACTTTAAAGGAATAAATTTTATGGTAGGTAAGTTACATTGAAATAAAGCTGATATTCAAAAAGTTTATTTAAGAATAAAATATCACACAGAAAAACACAAATAATGAAAGGAAACTGAGAATGGCATTCTGGGGAATGAGTACCTTACCCAAGGTGGAAAGAGGAGGTAGGTAATCGACAGAGAAAGTGGATGTGGGGCGAGGCCGGAGGTCCTGTCCGCCCAGGAGGAGGAGCCTCAGGAGGAGTGGGCAGGCAGCTGCTTCGGGCTCTGCCAAGTGGTCAAGGAGGATCCAGACCAGTACAAAGGGCGTGAACCAACCAGGTCACCAATGTCCCCAAGAGAGCCATGCCAGCAGTGACTCACAGAGCTGGGTGTGGGTGAGAGGAATTTGAAGAAGTGGTAGGGTGAGGCAAGCTCTTTAGGAAGACCTGAGCACATTTTTGGCCCAAAAGGCCCTCCCCTCCCTGACTCCCAGAGCGACTGCAGTGGGAAGAGTCTGAGAGAGCAGGAAGAGGGGTGGCCCGTCCAAGGAGTGAGGACCGAGGTCTTCTCCAAATTGTGATCTTTTCTCCCTTATCTCTGGTCAGCTTTCATAGCAGGCATATTCGCTTAGGAGATTAGAAAACGTAGTTTCTCAAACCTAAAAACCCTTTGACATGATAATAATAATTGTAACTGACTTACTGAGAGTGTAACTCATTGGACATAAGCATAAAGTGGTTTTATTCCTTCCAGTAACTGCCCCTGGATAATGTCATGTTGAACCCTTTTTTTCTTACTGAAGGCCAACTAAGGTCCCTTCATCACAACATCTTGACCTGATTCTATAATTATTCATTATTCTTAGTTACTAAAACAGTCTTATTTCACCACTGAAAGCTCAGTCCTTACCATTGAGAAGGGCTGTCACTGCTTTCAGCAAAGGAGTGGGTGTGATTTGGCTTTGAGCCCCCTCTTCAGTAAGAGCGGGCTCCTCCACTCCAGGGCAGGAAGTGGCCAGTCTCCCCTCGTGAATGTCATGGTGGGGCCATCTTCCTGGCCTCTCAGTGCTCACGCTCTGCTCTGCTCTGCTGGCAGCCTCACCAGAAGTGGTTGCCTTCATATGGGCAGTGTGGGAACTTTCTCTTGGAAGAGCTGTTCAGTTTCACCTCCACCACTGGGAATTATTCAGCCCCACCAGCAATAAGGGTCCTCAACACATTCTCCAGACCCATTTCATTGATCTTGAAGTGCCCCTGGCCCTTGTGCCTCCTATAACCTTATAACTTCTGTGCTCCTTCATTGCCATAGAAACCACAGGGCTCCTCTTCCACAACCTATGAGGACCATGAAGGATCATTTCATGACCCAGCTGGGACTCCCGAAGAAGTAGGGTTGCCAGATAGAATGTGAGATACCCAGTTAAATTTAAACTTCTGAAAAACAGAACGTAATTTTTTGGTATACTGTCTTGCATAGCATTTGGAGCATACTCATACCACAAAGTTATTCATTCTTTATCTGAAATTCAAATTTAACTGGGCAGCTTGCATTTTTATGCACCGAGTCTGGCAACTGTACAAAAAGTCAGACTCCGACACACGACTTTCATACAGGAAGTTTACTGGGGAATACTCTAAGGGTCAACAGCCCGGGAAGGAAGGCAGCTGAGCCCCGCAGAGAGAAGTTGAACTGTGATGCAGTTGCAATGAAGGCCTCAGCCAACCCCATGCAGGGGACCCTGAGCAGGGACTACCCTTCAGAGTCATCCCACATTGAGGGGGGTGGTTGGGGCTTTATATCTGTTTTAGTTCATTCTCACGCTGCTAAAAAAGACATACCTGAGATTGAGTAATTTATAAAGGAAAGAGGTTTAATTGACTCCAGTTCAGCGTGGGTTGGGAGGCCTCAGGAAACTTACAATCATGGCAGAAGGAGAAGGAAACACGCCTTTCTTCACATAGCAGCATGGAGAAGTACTGAGCAAAAGCAGGGGAAGAGCCCCGTATAAAACCATCAGATCTCATGAGAACTCACTCAGAATCACAAGAACAGGAGCGTGGGGTAACCATCCCCATGAGTCAATTACCTCCCAGTGGGTCCCTCCCATGAGACATGGGGATTATGGGAATTACAGTTCAAGATGAGATTTGGGTAGAGACACAGTCAAACGATATCAATACTCAACACCAAACATCACTGGGGGTGGGTGGACCCTGGAAGGAGGTGACCTTGGGCAAGGTGGTGCTCATCAGGGAGGGTGAATCCACAGTGAGAGGTTTGGCTAAGAGATGTCAGTCACCAGCACCTCCAGAACATACCAGCTATACCCCATCAGATAGAGACCAGGTGCCACTGATGCACCCCACATCATCAAGGTTTCAAAGCACCTCAGACAGAATCCAGTGGCAGGAGAATCTGAATCTGAATCATCCTAAGGACAAAGGGCAAGAGACCAAAGTAAAAAGAAACTGGACTCTAGTGCACTGGATAAGAGCCGTGACGGAAACAACGATTTCGTTTCAGCAAAATTCCATTATCAGCCTCTCGCTGGGTATAAAATTTGGACACCAGTGCTTGGGTTTTATAGGAGTTGAAGACCCTAAAGCGCTTGTACAGAATTTAACCCTCTTCCCTTTTTAACACTGGGGGCTGGGCACGGTGGCTCACCTGAGGCCTGTAATCCCAGCGTTTTGGGAGGCCACAGCAGGCAGATCACCTAAGGTCGGGAGTTTGAGACCAACCTGGCCAACATGGTGAAACTCCATCTCTACTAAAACTACAGGCCGGGCTCCATGGCTCGTGCCTATAATCCCAGCACTTTGGAAGGCCAAGGCGGGTGGATCACAAGGTCAGAAGTTTGAGACCAGCCTGGCCAATATGGTGAAACCCCATCTCTACTAAAAATACAAAAATTAGCAGGGCACATTGGCCGGCACCTGTAGTCCCAGCTACTTGGGAGGCTGAGGCAGGAGAATCACTTGAACCCAGGAGTTGGAGGTTGCAGTCAGCCAAGATTGCGCCACTGCCCTCCAGCCTGAGTGACAGAGCCAGACTCCATCTCAAAAAAAAATAAAAATACAAAAATACAAATATTAGGCAGGTGTGCTGGCGGGTGCCTGTAGTCCCAGCTACTCAGGATGCTGAGACATGAGAATTGCTTGAACCCGGGAGGCAGAGTTGCAATGAGTCAAGATGGCACCACTGCACTTCTGCCTGGGTGAGGGAGCAAGACTCCATCTGGAAAAAAAAAAAAAAAAGAAAAAGAAAAACGCTGGGGCTCCTGGAGAATCCTTTGCCTTTAGAAGAGGTGCTTGTGGAGCTTACATCTGGGAGTCGAGGCTCCAAGTCACCGCAGCCCAGGCAGCAGCGTCGCTTCTCCGAGGCAGCATCCCCTCTGAGACAACACAGGTCTGTCCCCACCCCTTGCGCCTGTCGCCAGGTCCTTCCTCTCTTTCTCCTCTCTTCCTCTGTGGCCCCACCCCATCCCACCCATCACTTTCCCGTCCTCTTCCTTTGCTCCCATGCCCCAGGGTGGGGGCAGGATCTATCTTTGGACACACTGGACACTGTTTTTGGCCTGCCTTAGCTGAGGCCTCCAAGGTGGGGCCTCCCCCTCGGGTGTCCTGGAATGCCCCCTTCACTTCCTACACCCCCGCTGGCTCTGGCAAACCCAACCACTCACACCCACAGCCACACCCAGATCTTGTCATCACCGGCTGCTCCCCCAACACACCTCCGCCTCCATCCTCCCACTTGCTGGCCACTGCCCTGTGTTATTCCAGCTCCCTCCCTCCCTGGCTCCCCTGGGTTTGCTTCCTGGGTCCCTCCCTAGACCACAAGTCGGTCCTTCAGCTGCTCTCCTACTCTAACTTCCTTCCCTCCAGCTTTTCCTCACATCCCACCCACCTCCTCTCCTCTCTCCTGCAGCCTGCTGGGAGCTGTGGGGTTGAGCATCGGTGATGTCTCTGGAAGACAGTCAGCAATGAAGGGATCCAAGGCCTCCAGCCCACCAGGCCCGGTCCTTACAGGTGACCCCCACTCCTCCTCACAAAGAAACACGGAGGCCAGCTTCCTGCCCCTGCCCCTCCCCGCTCAAGACCGCTGCACCTCCCTCAGCTTGCTCTTCCCTCCTGTCTCATAGGAAGGCGGGGTCCTCCCTGTCCAATGTCCGTGCCATCCAGGCCCTGAACCCTTTCTCTTTCTGCATCTTTAGCCTCCTACTAATCATGATTTCATTCATTAGCAGGACACTTCTTTTCTGCTGGCACAGTATTTTCTTTTCCTTTTTCCTTTTTTTTTTTTTGAGACAGAGTATTGCTCTTGTAGCCCAGGCTGCAGTGCAGTGGGGTGATCTTGGCTCACTGCAACCTCCGCTTTCTAGGTTCAAGCGATTCTCCTGCCTCAGCCTCCCGAGCTGGAATTACAGGTGCACACCACCACACCTGGCTAATTTTTGTATTTTTAGTAGAGACGGGGTTTCTCCATGTTGGCCAGGCTGGTCTTGAACTCCTGACCTCAGGTGATCCTCCTGCCTTGGCCTCCCAAAGTGCAGGGATTACAGGCGTGTGCCACTGCGCCCAGCCTGGCCCAGTCTTTCCTGATGTGTGAACATACTCAAGACTCTCCATGACCTTTAAAGAAGTAATCAGTTGATCCTCTGCTTCCACCGAGATATCCCCAGATCTCTATTCTGTTGGCATTCAAGTTACTCCAGGGAATAAGTTTCCCTTCCACCTACCCCACCTCCCCATCATCCCATTGCAGTCTCTGAAATAGGCCTCCTGCCCCCTAAATTCCCCTTCCCCTAACTTCCCCGCCGTCTAACTTCCCCACCCGTAACTTTCCCGCCCCACCTAGATCCTGGCCCATGTCAGCCTCTATCCTGGGGTCTCTTGCCGCACGTCTTGGCTCTGTTGACCATTCCCTCCTTGAAAGTCTTCTCAGCCTCCTCCTCAGGCTTCAAGGTGTCACCCTTGGTATTGTCATGGGTTCTTTCACTCCCTGTCCTCTTCCTTCCTCCCTCTGCTCATGCTCGGGCTCCCCATGGCTTACTCCTCCTCCAAGAGGCCCATGACTCTCAAAGCGTCACCATCCCCCACACCCCACCTGGTGCTCTCTGGGGATCTCTAGCCCAGGTCTGCAGCTGCCTCCTAGACCTCCCACCTGAGTGTCCTGGGGGCTCCTCTTGAGCTCAGCGCTGCCAAACCCACAGATCTTCCCCACCCCGAAGGCCAAGTGTGTGCACCTCCTTTTACCAATGGCTCATAGCCAGAAATCATGGAGGTACATTGAATTCTTTCCATTTTCTCCTTTTATATCCAGTCTGGATGGAAAACCAATATACCAGACAGCTGGCAGCCTCTCAAGGACAAACAAAAGTTAAACTTTGAGTTTCTTAGACAATGTTCTAATATTATGACTTGCATTTGAGCACTAGCAACGTTTGTTCATTCCTTCACCTCCTTCCCTCACTAAGTCACCCAGCCGGAAGCAAGAGCTGAGTGTCTTCGAGAATCAGCGCTGTGTCTTCAAGATCTTCAATGTGGGCAGCTGCCCTCAGGGTCCTCCGGGCCAGGCCAGAGAGATAGGAAACAGATGATGGAGGGCATGGACCTGTGCAAGCCTGTGCACAGGACACCCACAAGGGAGACGCTGGTGCCAGCTCAGGGAGGAGGGACGCTTCTCCAGGGAGAGTAGGAGCCGTCTTGGCCAAGACATCATGCTCAACAGTGAAATCCAAGAGTCCAGAAGAGTGTTTGACATGTGCTAGAATCACCCTAAATATTTGATGAGTTGGTGAGTAAATGTGTGTGTTTGTTATAACCCACAGAATAAAATAAGAACCCATGGGTCTATGGTGATCTAAATAAACAATTGGATAAATAAATAAATGGTTGCAGGGGGAAGGACTGGCCTTCCTTTCAGTAGAATTCCAGCTACTAAATGTGGAAACATTGATGGAAACAGGGAGTCGCCAGTCAGCAAACCCAGCAGTCATCACTGTTTCAGGCAAGAGTCAGTAATGGTTGCTAAGATTAATGCATGAGATGGGATGAGAGACGATATTTATGTATTTTCAGTGGATTTCCCTACAAAGGAAAAAAGAATAAGGTGACAGTGAAGAAACCTGGCAGATAACACTTTATCCAAATGATCAAAGTCAGCAAATAAAGGGGCATGGGGACCCCCTGAGGAGATGATGCCTTCAAAGGACACATCCCTTCTGTGGCATTTTTTCATTTTTTTAATTTTTTAATACCTTTATTGAGGCATAATTCACCTATCGTCTAATTCAAGTGCTTAAAGATACAATTCAATGATTTTTGTAAATTTACAGATTTATGTATCACTAGAATCTAATTTTAGAATATTTTCATCATCTGAAAAAGAAACTCTGTGCTCATTAGCAGTCACTCCTCATTTTCTGCCCTCACCTCAGCCCTAGGCAACCTGTAATCTATTTTCTGTCTCCATAGATTTGCCAATTCTGGATATTTCATATTTATGGAATCATGCGTGGTCTTTTGTGGCTAGCTATTTTCACTCAGCATAATGTCTCAAGGTTTATTCATGGTGTAGCATGTATCTGTATTTTATTTCTTTTCATTGCCCTGTAATATTCCATTATATGAATAGATCACATTTTGCTTATCCATTTATGAGTTGATAGGCCTTTAAGTTGTTTTCATTTTCTGTCTATTATGAATAATGCTGCCATGGACATTCACATACCAGTTTCATGTGGATGTATGTTTTTATTTATCTTGGATATATACACACACACACACACACATATATATATATATATATATACATATTTTTTTTTTTTGAGATGGCTTTTCACTCTTATTACCCAGGCTGGAATGCAATGGCTCAGTCTTGGCTCACTGCAACCTCCACCTCCTGGGTTCAAGCAATTCTCCTGCCTCAGCCTCTTGAGTAACTGGGACTACAGGTGTGCGCCACCATGCCCAGCTAATTTTTGTATTTTTAGTAGAGACAGGGTTTCACCATGTTGACCAGGATGGTCTCGATCTCTTGACCTCGTGATCCACCAGCCTCAGCCTCCTAGAGTGCTGGGATTATAGGCGTGAGC